>JAPQWV010003302.1:0-43156 GCA_027422505.1 Craterostigma plantagineum
TTTGATCTTTGATTACTTTCAAATTAGTGTTGGTAAAACCTTATATACCACATTAACCCTAGGTATATTAAGGCCAAACACTGAAAATATAATTATTACATTCTCGTCCAAAGCCCAAGCTACAAGGATAATTACAATATTAAACCCAAGACTTAACTATGAAACAATCTATATATCCTAACTGTTGGTCCCGAATGCACCAAACAACGAATCAAAGAGGCTTTAATGGAATGAAAAGGGAGTATTCTCACCTTTGAGTGTGTGTATTGTGTGAAAAATTTGGATAAGCCTTTGATCTTTGATTACTTTCAAAAGTGAGTTGGTAAAACCTTATATACCACATTAACCCTAGGTATATTAAGGCCCAATCACTAAATATGGAATAATTACATTATAGTCCTAAGCCTAAGCTAAAGGATAATTACAAATTAAATCCTAAGACTTAAACTATTGACACAATCTATTAAATATCCTAACAATCTCCCCCTTTGTGTCAATTGTTGGGAGTCTTGGATCTTGAGCGTAGCGGTGGTGGATTAGGTGTGAGTGTTTCGCGAAGCCCTAGCTTGAACTCGAAGGCACGGAGATTCCTTCGAAGTACCATTCGATTAGCTATAGCGTCAATGAGCTTCGCGAACTTGGATCGGCAGAGAGGATCTTCTTCTGAAAGTATGCGGCAAATCTTCATGAGTTTGTCTTGGATGATGGTGAGCGTTCCATCCGAGAACTTTGCCACTTCGGAGCAGCGCAGCATCCTCATCTTTCCCTTATAGTTCGAGTAGGCGACCGCCGGATCGTCTCCGTCGATCACATCGCCTTCTCGGTAGTCGTCCGCGTTCTTGAAAGATGGGCGAGTCAGATTCACCTTCTTCAGGTTGTGCTCCACCGCCATCTGCAGATCGGGGCGGCGAAGAATCTGACCTGTCGGAGCATGTGGCGTTTGAGAGCCACATATCCCATGGTGACCGGTTCAGCACGTACGAGATGTCCAGAGCTTCTGAGGACGAGTCTGAACTGCTTCATGGATTCCAGCATGCTGTACAGGTCGCCCAGGCGCAGAAACTTGAAGTCTGCCTCACTGACTTCACAGTAGCTCTCATCCTGCCTCATTACTGTGAATACTGGGTAATGGACAGGTCCTTTGGACTCTTGGTGGAGGTCAGTGACTTTGCAGATGGGGGCCCGATTCATTTCCTGAGCGATGTTTTCCTCATCGGATAGCGTCCTTTTTGTGCATTTGTGGCAGAGAAGGCTCCATCGATAGAGCTGCTTCTTTCTCTCGCTCCAATTTTGGATGTTCATCAGCTCATATTCGTCGAAGGTTGTGATGATCTGCTCCTTGCGTCGCCAGATCCTCTTCCTGATCTCTTTTTGAAACGGCGCGGTGATCTTTTTGTTTTCCCACGGTGCTTCCGGTATATCCACCGTGGGTACATCCGTTTGAGCAGCAGGGGCCTCAGTTTGCTGCGTTTGGAATTGTAGGACGTTCTTGAGCTCGGCAGGTTCAGCGTCGTACTCCTCTCCGTCCTCGTTGTCTGCAGTGTTGATCAGCGTTAGTGAGGCTTCCATTAGCAGACGTCGAGCGTTTTCCACCAGCTTCCTGGCTGCTACTGCATCGGCGGGTGTATACAGCCATTCATCATTGAAGATGTAGGCTTCGATCTCGTTCTGTGCGCAGTAAATGTCCTCGGGAGCTATGTTGGAATCGGTGTTGAGAGGAGTGTCGCTGTGTGGTGGCGAGGGTGTTGCGTCAGAAGAGTTTGTGGATTGTGGGGATGGTTGTGGTGGAGACTCTGGTGGTTCAGTTGTGGTGATGGTTTTGGCAAGGATGATTTGGGTGTCGGGTGGTGTAGGTGTGGTGGTGGCCTCTAACATCGATGTGATAGTTAGAGGTTCGGAGACTGTGGGTGGAGACGGTGTGGGGGTGGTCTCTAACGTCGATGTGACGATTAGAGTTTTGGAGACGGTAGTGGGTGGTGGTGAGGGTGATTTGGCTAGTGACTCAGGGTAAGTAAGGTGGGATTTTTGGCTAGTGGGGTGTGAGGTTTCTGTTACGGGCGTTGTTTCAGGCCCGGAGGAGGAGGACGGCGTCGAGTGCATGAGTCCTTGGGATTGTTGGCCCAGCTGCCTATTCTCCCCCTCGCGGCGATCTTGATCATCGTCTTGATCGTCGCGCCTGACCCCGCTGGACTCGCCTTGAGCGCGGCAAGTCATGGGTTGCGTCATCACTCTCTTCATCTGCTGTTCCTCCTCGTCGAGTTCCGTCATCGACTCGAATCTTGCTCGTAGGAGGTAGAAGAGCTCATTCGCGGAAATGGCAGAGAGAATGGCTTCAGCGTCCACATTTTGAGTCGGTGGTGGCGTCTCCGGGGCCACACCTTTCCCTTTGTCGACGGTGGATGCATCGAGACGCGCGTAAACTTTATCGAGAATCGACGCCTCAAGAGTCTTTGCAAACTCTTGAAGACGTGTCTCTAGCGCGGTCTCGGTGATGAATCGGGGTAAATCTAACAAGTTGGATTCACAGAGAATGCCAACTAACACCGAATCGGAGAAGATTGCCGATCGGCCCGCCCGTTTGCACAGGACTGGAAAAGACGGGGTCACTTAGACTTCCCGTTGGCATCATCGATGAGACGGACTCAATCGAATGATGGCCTAGGCTCACGGTTGTTGTGATGTTGGCCGTGCTAGGTCTTCCGCTCTCAGTCACAGAGACATCACCGAGCGTTCTGACAGAGTCACGAAGACTCTGTGGTGCAGTAAAAGGTGTATGTGTCCTAGAAATGGATGAAGCTATGGGGAGTGAGGGCACTATACTCGATGTGCATGAAGAGGATGCAGTCGGAGGTGAGGGACTGCTTGTTTCAACATCGACTATCTCCAAGTGGGATGTCGATGGTATACGTGGCTCCTCGTGGAATGAAATATCTTCCTGTAGAGAGGAAGATAAGTGGGTTGGTGGGGTCGTTTGCGTGGTTGAGCCAGATGCCACGACTTCTACTCGGGAGGTGAACACATCACCTCCTGTACCTATTGGTTCGGCTCGGCTTATCTGTGGCTGAGGAGGTCGATCGGTGCTTTTGTTTCGATCGACGCTCCGTGGCGCGACTCGATGACTTTTTGGAGGTGGTGGTGGGGTTTTGGCTAGTCCCGGGGTTAGGAGCAGGGGGGTTGATCTGCTCCGTAGGGACAGTAGATAGAGGTCTGGGGCTTTCTCGGAATGAGGCGGTTGAGATGCGATATTCTCGGACATGTGGATTTGTCTGGTCTGCGTAGGCGAGAACTTTGTCCGAATTATCATGGCGTGTCGATCCTTCGCCGGGTGTTTTTCTTGGCGAACTTCTCGACTGTGGGGATGAGGAAGTGTTCTGCTGCCGGCCGCATGCGAATGTTGGTGGAGTGCATGCGGAAGTGTTTGATGAAGGCTGGGAGCCACCGCATGTAAGGGATGAAGCGGTTAGTGACTCCCTTGGCGACTTCCCGGTCGCGACGTTGGATCATCGCGACGAGATCCATCCAGATGATGTCGGCATAGTTGTACTTGCGGTTGTGGGCGATGCCGGTTAGGATGGTGAGGATTTGAAGGTTTCCGCGGTCCTGACCGGCATGCTTTCCTGACATGCACTTGTTCACCAGCAGGTACAGTGTTCGCCAGGGTTGAGGTAGGTTGCGGGTGGTGACTTCACTGAGGACAAGTGGCCCCTTCTTCTTCTTGTCATCTGGTTGATAGCCCAGTCGGTCAATGTCTTCAATGAGTTGATCGTGCGTCGGTAGTGGGTCATAGGGTGAGTAGACGGGGAGTTGAAGCACTGCTTGCACTATTTTGCGAGTGAGGACCACCGTTTCTTGATCAATTTGGGCGTATAAGTTTTTGGCAAGATGGAGTGGTCCTGCTATCTGCAGTGTATGCCAGAATTGTTGAAGATACACCTGTGCTTCTGGCTCGCCATGTGTGAGGGCGTGGCAAAGTGGGTGCCCTTTGAGGATTTCTACAATCACGGGGGCATCGCACCGAAAGCTGTTCAGGTCCACCATATAGTTGTTGGGAATCAGGGCCGCCCATTGACTTAGTGGGAAGATCTGCTCGGGTGGTGGGACATAGAGACGTGTGTTGAGTTCGATGCGAGCAATGTCCCTTTGGATTGCAGCCGCCTCAAGCGCTTCAATTGTGCTTTGATCTTTGTCAGTCATATATGTGCTTGACAGTAATTGTGATATGATTAGTATGGATTAAATTGCGAGAATGAGAAAATTCGCTAAGTAAACATATAGACATGTTGAGAAAAAAAATTTAGCATTTTGTGTCAAATTTCGCAGATTATAACACGTAGACATGTCGAGAAAGTTTGCACAAATTTTGTACAATTTCGTATGCATGGAAAATTTTCGCACGTTAAGAGGTCTCGCAAGCATTCCAAAATTTCGCATGCAATGAGAAATTTCGCAGATTATCACACAAAGGCATGTCGAGAGAACATTTTCGCGGATATAGAGGAAATTTCGCACTCAGTCTTATTCATGAATTTTGCATATAACAAGGAAATTTCGCATTCAAAGTGAATTTTCGCATGTAGCATGGAAATTTCGCATTCAGAGTATAGTTTCGCATGTATTGGGAAATTTTCGCAAGTTATAACACAAAGACATGTCGTGAGAAATTTTCGCAGATTGAGTATATTTTCGCATGTTGTGTAAAGGTTCGCATGTAATGGAAAATTCGCTAAGTGTAACACATAGTAATTTTCGCACGCAAAGTTACTTTTTGCATATCAAGGAAATTTCGCAGGGTAGAGAAAATTTTCGCATGTATTAGGAAACTTTCGCAAGTTATAGCACATAGACATGTCGTGAGAAAGTTTCGCAGTCAGAGTAAAATTTTCGCAAGTGATAGCACATAGACATGTCGTGAGAATTTTTCGCAGATTGACTAAAATTTCGCAAGTATGGAAAATTTCGCAAGTTAGGAAATCTCACAAGTTGTTCAAATTTTCGCATATAATGAGAAATTTTCGCAAGTTTTATGAAAGTTTCGCGGAGGGACAAAGCTTTGTGGACTGAGAAAATTTTGTTCACTGTAGTTGCGAAATGGTGAAGATGCGAAAAGATGTAAAGTGAATGAAATGTATTAGAATTTCGCGGGGCTAAACTCACTGTAGCAGAGAAAGTTTTGTCGTGAGGGAAAAAGATTTTCTCAGATAAACTTTCGCGGGACTTAACATGCTGTAGCAGCGAAAAAAAATTTTAACACATGTAAATTCTCGAGCGAAAGTTTCACAGTTTCTTAGTCACTGTAGCAGCGAAAATTTTCAATATAAGAAATTTCTCGGAGAAATTTTCGCGGAACCTTGCTCACTGTAGCAGCGAAATTTAACGTTTAAAAGCAATTTTTCTGAGAAATTTTCGCGGTGAAGAACACAGTGCGATATCGTGCGAAACGACGCAATGATTTAGCCTTAGACCTACGCAAATCTCAACCAAAATGCAATAATCGGAACTCAATCGACTCGTAATTAGGTGGGCAATGCATATTTGAGGGTATTAAACATCATAAATCTAACATGCGTTCGATTCAGAGCCGAGAAAAATTAATATTAATTTTAACAGATTTAATCAAAAACGGGGCAAAACAGGATAAAATGAATCGAACTTGGTTTATTTGACGCGTATTCATACCGAAAAGCTTGATTTTGAAGACGGAGAATGCAGATATACGGATTTTGAATACAGGTTTGACGACGACGAAGATGCGAGGGGTTGCGAATTTTTGAAAGAGGGGATGCGAAATTTTTGAATTTTCTCGGGAATTTTTAGGAATGTGAAAATCGTTAAGGGTTTTGGGGTTTTAGGGGTTTTGTTACTGTACATGCGAAATTTTGAGTTACTGGGCCGAAATTTCGTGGGCTCGGTCAAAACCTCAACTGAGCTGAATTTTCGCGGGTTTGGTCAAAGTTGGGTCCAATTGACGTTCAATTGGTCCAATTTTGACCTTTTTGACCAGAAAAATTAGAAATTCAACCCAAAACATCTTAATCGGTCCAATTTTGACTCAGTTTGACCAAACTTTAAAATTTCAACCCAATTTTATTTATTTATTTATTTATTATATATATATTTTTTTTATTATTTATTTTATTTATATATATTTTTTAAATAAATAGAAAAATCAGAAGCTCCCCCTTAATCGAAAAAACTTCCCGTTTTAAATAATGGAAAAAAATAGACGCTCCCCTTAATCGAAAAACTTCCCGTTTTAAATAATGAAAAATCAGACGCTCCCCCTTAATCGAAAACTCCCCCTCAAAAGACATAATTCAGAAGACACATAGAAAATGAAGTGAAGTGAAAAAGGAAATATGTACACTTTATCAAAGTTCATGTAGGGTCGATTGATCACAACTGAACATTCAACATGCCCAACATAGTCACTAGGTGTTGGAATCGTTTGACATCCAACGGTTTTGTGAAGATGTCGGCCAGTTGATCTTCGGTTGTGATGTAGTGCAATTCAATCGTGCCTTGTTCGACATGTTCTTTGATGAAGTGGTGACGAATGTCTATGTGTTTCGTTCTTGAGTGATGTACTGGATTACTCGTCATCGCAATAGCACTTTTTGAGTCACAGTAAATGGGAATTTTATCAACATGAAAATTAAAATCTCGTAGTTGGGTTCTCATCCACAAAAGTTGTGAACAGCAACTAGCGGCGGCGACATATTCTGCCTCCGTCGATGAAGTTGAGACACAGTTTTGTTTTCGAGACGACCAACTTACGAGTTTACCTCCCAAGAAGTGTGCAGCTCCAGAGGTGCTTTTTCGGTCCATCTTGCATCCTGCATAATCCGAGTCAGAGAATCCAACTAGTTTGAAGTCCGATAGAGTGGGGTACCACAAACCCAGATTGGGTGTTCCTTTGAGATAGCGGAGGATCCTTTTGACAGCAGTGAGATGGGATTCCTTTGGTGTTGCCTGAAAACGAGCGCAGATTCCTGTCGAGAGAACGATGTCCGGTCGACTAGCAGTAAGGTACAAAAGAGAGCCTATTATCCCTCGATAGACGGTTTGGTCAACGGGAACACCAGATGGGTCCGCGTCGGGTCGGCCAGAGGGTGACATAGGTGTAGCAGCAGTCTTGGCATCCTTCATTCCATATTTCTCGAGGATGTCATGGATGTATTTGGACTGATTGATGAAGATTCCGTTGGGAAGTTGCTTTACTTGAAGACCAAGAAAGAAATTCAGCTCACCCATCATACTCATTTCGAATTTCTCTTTCATCAATTCTGCGAACTCTTCGCACAGTTGTGGTTTAGTCGATCCAAAAATGATGTCATCGACATAAATCTGTACAATCATTATGTCCGGGCCACTCCGCTTGGTGAAGAGAGTTGTATCCAGAGATCCTTTCTTGAACCCAGACTGAACAAGGAAGTCTGAGAGGACGTCATACCAAGCTCGGGGAGCCTGTTTTAGTCCGTAGAGGGCCTTGTAGAGTCGATATACGTGATGAGGAAACTCTTCGCTCAAGAACCCTTCAGGTTGATCAACGTACACTTCTTCTTTGAGAAATCCATTCAGAAATGCAGTCTTCACATCCATTTGGTAGACTTTAAAGTTCTTGTGAGCAGCAAAGGCAAGAAAAATTCGTATGGCTTCGATCCTGGCGACTGGGGCGAAAGTTTCATCGTAGTCGATGCCTTCTTGTTGGTTGTACCCCTTAGCCACAAGTCTTGCTTTATTGCGGATAACAACACCGTCTTCATCCTTTTTGTTCTTGAATATCCATTTGTGCCGATAATGGATCTATTGTGGGGTCGTGGTACGAGTTCCCAAACTTGTAAACGTTCAAACTGATTTATTTCCTCCTGCATAGCAATCAGCCAATCGGGATCGTTGAGAGCTTCAGCTACTCGTGATGGTTCGACTTGACTGAGATAGCAAGCAAACAGACTTTCATTCATCGTAGCTGAACGCGTCGAAACACCGGATGTGGGATCCCCAATAATCTGATCGGTAGGATGAGAGCGAGCCCAAAGTGGTACATTTGTTTGTGAGGAGCTGGCCGCATTTGTATCGATTTGAGACTCATTAGATTGAGGTCCGGTGTCCGAAGAAGAGATCTCAATCGTATTAGATTGAGAAGGTTCAGCATCAGGATCAGCAATGTTCCCAGGGTTGGGTAAAATGTCGTCTTCATTGAGATTGAGTGCATCCAAGTTTGGAGGGACGACGTCATTGCCGATAGCTGGTGGTGTAGGTGGAGTGGGTGCAGCGGTAGGTTGAGTGGTGGCGGCGGGAGTCTTGGGAACTGGATAGAAGTACTCGAAAAGCAGATCGAGATTCAGTTCACCAGAGTTGCCCTCAGATGAGGAAGTCCCCGCCGTTGAAGGTTGACCTTTTGTCAACGACTGTAGAAGACCTGGTTCTGGACTAATATGAGCAGAAGCCATGAGGTCGCCTTCGCTTTCGTCAAAGGTGACATTTGTGCTCTCCATGACAGATCGTTTCTCCTTAAGATAGACCCTGTATGCCTTCGAGTTTAGCGAATAACCAACAAAGATTCCTTCGAGTGCTTTTGGATCAAGCTTCCCAAGATGTTGGCGATCGTTGGCAACAAAACATCGGCATCCGAAAACCCTTAGATAAGATATATCTGGTATACGACGGTTGTTCAACATCTCGTATGGAGTGCGGTTGAATCTCTTGTGGATGGAAGCCCGGTTCTGCGTGTAACAGGCCGTTTGAATAGCTTCGCCCCAAAGAGAGTGAGGAAGGCCGGATTGGATGAGGAGAGTCCTAGCTGCTTCAACTAGTGTCCTATTCTTACGCTCAACGACACCATTCTGTTCCGGTGTCTTCACAGCTGAGAACTGCTGAGTGATGCCCTGAGTGGCATAGAAATCACTGAGCTTCTTGTTCTTAAACTCAGTTCCGTTGTCAGTTCTGATAACCGAACCTTCTGTTGATGAAGAGTTTGGGACGTAACAACAAACTCGATAATTATATCAGGAACTTCATCCTTTGTACGAATGAGTTTCGTCCATGTGTAGCGTGAAAAATCGTCGACAATCACAAGAATATACCGTCTTCCTCCGAGTGTGGCCGTAGGCATTGGGCCACATAGATCCATATGTAAGAGCTCGAGGATGAGCTTAGAGGACGGTGTTTCCTTGGATATGTGAGACGATCGCTTCATCTTCCCAATTCACAGGCAGAGCAGAGGTGTTCCTTATGATATGTTAGTTGGGGTAGACCGTTGACGAGTTTATTCTGACGCAGTTTGTTGATAGTCTTGAAATTGAGATGTGAAAGACGTCGGTGCCATAGATCATTCAACTTGGGTGCAGCCCGAGAGAGAAGGCATACTGGTCGAGAGGTCGTGAGATTGAGTACGTAGAGGTGAGACGTGCGCGTTCCAGAAAGAAGTGGCAGTCCCGAGGCATCTATAATGCTGCAGATGTCAGATTCGAAGAGAACCTTGTATCCTTTGTCGCAGAAACGACCAATGCTGAAGAGATTGTAGCTCAAACCCTCAACGTAAGATATGCCCTTGATCGTCAGTTTGTCATGGACGAGATCACCAGTTCCGAGAATTGGCGCCATTTGACTGTTTCCGAAGGAGACCCTTCCGAGATAGCGCTCGGAGAAGTTGCTCAGCAGCTCCTTGTTCCCCGTCATGTGTGTGGAGCAACCCGAGTCTAGATACCACACATGACAGACCTGCAATCATCAGCAAATGTTGGGTCCCCGTTTACTGACGGGGCATTCTTGTGATACAAGTAAAATTTTCATGCGCTTAATGGGAAATGTGGATTCTGAATCAGATTGTGTAGAATCTAATTTAGCTTTCCCTTTGTCGTTTGTTTGATTAGGCGGGATTATGGTTTTTCTAACCCATATTTTCCTAATTTGTGCTTGCATGTATGGCGCCTTATACATGAATTGGCGCGGGGAATGTGGTTGTCGTTTTCGTGCTTCGGTTTTGGTCGCCTTTGGCTTGCGAGTAGTAGGTGAGTTTGCGTTTGACGACGAGAGACGTTTTCGCTTGACCTTAGGTTTTGGCGAGATGGGAGAATTCAGTGACGTTGTAGAGGAGGTTCGCTTGCGAGGTCGGAGTGTTGCGTGTTCATGTGTTTCATATTCATGAAATCGTGGGAGAACAAAATCATTGCAGCAGCACATAGACATAAGTTTGGTAAAAGAAAGATAGGTTTTAGCAACATAATTGTCTACGAACGTTGGACAGTGGGATTCAGTACATAGAGGGAAGGACGAATATAGGATGGTTTTTTCTTCTTGTCATCGAAGAGCGGGTTCTCCTTTATTCGATACGAACTGCCGTCCAGAGACGTCGAACTCATATTCCCTGTATCCATAAGAATACTAGAGTTAGCGTTAGAACATAAGTCAGCTTCAGGAGTCATTTTCGCCGTCCTCTTACATTTACATGTTTGAGAATCGGGTACTTGACTCGATGTAGAGGGATAGTTCGTATTGGGAAATTTTTCTAGTGTGTAGATTTTGCTAAGTAGTTCATCTCGCTCTTTTGCAAAGCCTTCCTTTCTACTTCTAGTTGTCGTTCTAGTTCTGCTATGAGTAGTAGTTTCTTTGGGATGTAGGTGCGAGAGAGCACATCTTGGAAAGCAACTTCCTGTTCTTTGTTTGGGAGTAAGGTTTCGACATCCTCCGAGAGTGAGGATATCTTAGTCTTATCTCTATTATTCAATTCTGTGTAGTCATACGCGATTTCTGCCCAATGAATGTTCTGTTCTCTTGTTTCTTCTGAGATGGCAGCGGAGGATGATCTCACAAATGGTTTAAGCTGCGGGGGAGCACCATTTCTTGTTTGCAAGAACGTAGTGTTGCACATGTTATATCTTTTAACTGTTAGCGGTGTTGGATTGCAATTGCTAGACAGTCCGATCCCCCCCGGGCGTTGTAGAATTCTGTTTCCACTGGTTGGTTCAATAGGCATAAGATGCGTGAGTTTTCGTTTCTAAGGTGAAGTTGCTCTTCAAGTTCTTTCACCTTGCGGTATAGCCTAACTCTTTCCTTCGTAAGCAGTTCATATTGGGAGGCCGTCAGGAGGCGAGAGGTTTCACATGAACTTATGGCTAGTGTAGTTTCCTTAACCTTAGTCTCACTTTGTTTGTTCTTGCTTTGCAGATGTTTGACTAAAGCTTCAGAGGCCATTAGTTCGTTTGCACAGGCAAGTTCTTCTACTTTTAGACTAAGTAAGGCATAGTTGTTTTCAAATTTAGCTTAAGTTCATCATAATCCCTAGCGTCTACGGTGGGTTTCTTAATGGCGTGTCGGTGATTAAACACATCATCGAGGTGTGAGATTCGTACCTCAGACTCAGCGTTGGTAGGAGTATTAGCTGCGTTTTCACCGGTGTGACCCATCTCCTCGTCCTCGTCATGTTCGACCAGCCTTGCCATGCAGCAATCTTCATCCTTAGGCTCCTCGTCTTCTGAAGTGTCATTCACCCATTCAGCTTCTTCGGTGAATAGAACTTTCCCACTTTCCATCTTGCGGGTCATTCTGGCCTTACGGTCGTAGTAGCCGGAGTCCTTCACGCGTGGGGCGTGGCATTCTTTGGCAAAGTGGCCTATCTTTCCACACCGAAAGCACTTCACAGACTTTTGAGGTGCGGAGTCCTCTTCTTTCTTTGTTGGCTTGGCTTCCTCTGTGGGAGTGGTCTTTTTGGTGCCGCTATAGGTTCTTTGGCGATTGGAGAGGATGAGGATTTTTCCCGATCTTCTTTGAGACCAACTTAGTGAGCATTGCCAGTTGCTTGCGTATATCACGAACATCTTCGTCTGATTCTGTATCAGCTTCGGATCCTGAAGAGGTGTCAGATACAACAGCTGGTAGCTTCCCTTTGTTCTGTTTGGTCTTAGTGGTGGAAGATCGTTCATTGGTTTTGTTCGAGAGGAGGGCCAGTGGGTCGACTCGAGTGTTGGCGGACTGAGGTTGCACGTATGGAGCATAGGCAGACAGACTGTCGTAGAAGAGCATGAATGGAGGTGTTGGAGAGGTCCTTACTCTGAATCATCGTAACAGTTGCATTTCCCCAATGTGGTTTGAGGCTACCAAGGAAGCGGTTGTTGATGTCGAATTAGTCCCTCGAGATCCTGGCTTTCTTGAGTTCATTGATGACCTTCAAGTACCGGAGATATGTGTCACGCAGCTCCTCTCCTTCATAGGCTTGGAAATGTTCATACTGTGAGAGACATGCTGATTTCCTCCCCTGAGTACTCTCAGTTGTGCCTGCCATAATTTCTACGAGTTCATCCCATATTTCCTTAGCAGTTGTGCAGCACTCGATGTGAGCGTAGACTTCGTTGCCCATAGCCTGGAAGAGGTATCCTTTGGCAGTCTCGTCGGCCTGTACGCGAGCCAGTTCATCCTCATTGATGGGACCTCTTGGAGTGCGGCGTTCATCCATGGGAGGGTTTGCGTTTGGCTGTGCAGGGATGATTGTCCAGAACTGTGCTGGGCCGTTGAAGATGGAGTCCAGAAGGTATTGAGAGAGTGGTGCGTCTTTGTTCTGATGAACGTGAGGAACCGGTTTGTCCATATGCTGTAGTCGCCTTGTCGCAGCATCGGAGGCCTGGTGTCGGAGCCCACTGTGGAGATGTCATTCGTGGTAGACATGGTTGGTGCAGTCGAATCGTCCGTGGTTTTGATCTTGTATAGATGAGAGAGTTAGTAACGAACGATAAGAGAAATACGAGTTTAATGAGTAGAGTTTTGAGAATAAATTTGTTTAAAGAATCTCTTAGAACTAAGTGAGCGTGTGTGATGGTCGATAATGTATGGAAGAGAAATATATCTTGAAATTAGGAGAAGTTCTAGAAATTTAAATCGAGACTTGAGGAGCAAAAACAAATTTTATGTCAAAAGTGGTCTAGGGTGTTAGGACTGAAGTGTTAGGATCAAATCTTAAATAAGTTTGAGAAAAGTTAACCCAAAGATTTTAACACGAGAAAAAGACTTAACACGTCAAGAAGAAAAAAAAATTTGCAGTTCGAAGGGACGTGATTAAATGAAGAGTTATCCGAGAAAATGTGTTGAGAAATTTCGGTGTTTGTGAGTTTTAAAGAGAAATTCTAAAAAAAATTCTCAGTTGAAAATTTCTCGGATTTTAAAATTTCGCATGTGAGAAGGTTCTCAGTTGAGAGTTTTTAAAGCTTCACAAGAAAATTTCGCAAGTTAAAAAATTTCGCATCGAGAGTTGAAGTGTGGTCTTAGGAAATTTTCTCGGATTTAAAGAGATGTGGTATTAAAAAACTTTCTCAGATGAGATAAACTTTCTCGGCTTTGAAAACTTTCTCGGATGTAAAAATTTTCGCGAAGTTCAAAACTTTCTCGGTCTTGAAAGAAAAATTTCGCGGCTCAGAAAAGATTCACGGAATAGACTTTCTCGCATATAAAGTTTCTCGGATTTTAAAGAGTACGAAGTTGAGAAAAATTGGGTCTGAGAGAAATTTTTCGCGGTTTAAAAATTCTCAGATTTTGAGCATAGGCCGTTGCGAAAAAATGCAGTGAAAGTGGACTTTTTCGCGGTTTTTAAAAATTCTCGGATCGACTTCGCGGATATGAAACTTTCGCGGATTTGAACGATTCAGAAAGTTTTGCGGGCAAGAACATCAAGTACTGTTCCATTGCTTGTTGCGAATCTTTCCCAGAAAACCGTCCGTTTTCACTCAAATCTCAACCAAAATCGCTCAAACTTGATCCTAAACTTCAGAAATTCTTCCCTAAACACATAATCGACCGATTTGTGAGCTAAAAACAACAAAAAAATGGATCAAATCGACCAAAAACAGAGAATGGCCGAAATGACTTTTTCTGAAAAGTTTTTGCTTCAAACTTGCTCAAAACTCGTTAAAACTGATCCAAAAGTGTTCTAAAAACATTTTAGGCATATACTCGATCTGGGGGAAGTTTTAAACACAAAAACGAAGCATCAAAACCCCAAAACAAGCTCGAAATGTCCGAAAATAATTTTTTTTGCCCAAAACACCTTTGATCTTTCTTGGAATCGAACGAAACTGGATTCAAATCAATGCAGATCGATCCACGTTTGCTCTGATACCACTTGTTGGTCCCGAATGCACCAAACAAGGAATCAAAGAGGCTTTAATGGAATGAAAAGGGAGTAGTCTCACCTTTGAGTGTGTGTATTGTATGAAAAATTTGGATAAGCCTTTGATCTTTGATTACTTTCAAAAGTGAGTTGGTAAAACCTATATACCACATTAACCCTAGGTATATTAAGGCCCAATCACTAAATATAAGATAATTACATTATAGTCCTAAGCCTAAGCTAAAGGATAATTACAAATAAATCCTAAGACTTAAACTATTGACACAATCTATTAAATATCCTAACACTAACAATCTCCCCCTTTGTGTCAATTGTTGGGAGTCTTGGAACTTGGGCTTTGTGATGGTGGATTAGCGAGTGTGAGTTTCGCGAAGTCCTAGCTTGAACTCGAAGGCGCGGAGATTCCTTCGAAGGACCATTCGATCAGCTATAGCGTCGATGAACTTCGCGAACTTGGATCCGCAGTGTGGATCTTCTCCCGAAAGGATGCGGCAAATCCTCATGAGTTTGTCTTGGATGATGGTGAGCGTCCCATCTGAGAACTTTGCCACTTCGGAGCAGCGCAGCAGCATCATCTTTCCCTTGTAGTTCGAGTAGGCGACCGCCGGATCATCTCCGTCGATCACATCGTCTTCTCGGTAGTCGTCCGCGTTCTTGAAAGATGGGCGAGTTAGGTTCACCTTCTTCAGGTTGTGCTCCACCGCCATCTGCAGATCGTGGGTGGCGAAGAATCTGACCTGTCGGAGCATATGGCGCTTGAGAGCTATGTAGCCCATGGTGACCGGTTCAGCCCGTACGAGATGTCCAGAACTTCTGAGGACGAGTCTGAACTGCTTCATGGATTCCAGCATGCTGTACAGGTCACTCAGGCGCAGAAACTTGAAGTCCGCCTCACTGACTTCACTGTAGCTCTCATCCTGCCTCATTACGTGAACACTGGATAGTGAACACTTCCTTTCGACTCTTGGCGGAGGTCAGTGACTTTGCAGATGGGGGCTCGATTCATTTCCAGAGCGATGTTTTCTTCATCGGACAGCGTCCTCTTTGTGCACTTGTGGCAAAGAAGGCTCCATCGATAGTGTTTCTTCTTTCTTCGCTTCAGTTTTGGATGTTCATCAGCTCGTATTCATCGAAGGCCGTTATGATCTGCTCCTTGCGCCGCCAGATCCTCTTCATGATCTCTTCTTGAAATGGCGCGGTGATCTTTTGTTTTCCCACGGTGCTTCTGGTATGTTCGCCGTGGGCACATCCGGTTGAGCAGCAGAAGCCTCAGCGTGCTGCGACCACGGTGCTTCTGGTATATTCGCCGTGGGCTCATCTGGTTGAGCAGCAGAAGCCTCAGCGTGCTGCGCTTGAAATTGAAGGATGTTCTCGAGTTCGGCGGGTTCAGCGTCGTATTCCTCTCCGTTCTCGTTGTCTGCAGTGTTGATCAGCGTAAGTGAGGCTTCTTTTAGCAGACGTCGAGCATTTCCACCAACTTCCTGGCTGCTACTGCATTGGCGGGTGTGTACAGCCATTCATCGTTAAAGATGTAGGCCTCGATCTCGTTCTGTGCGCAGTAAACGTCCTCGGAAGCCACGTTGGAATCGGTATTGAGAGGGGTATGGCTGTGTGGTGGCGGCGAGGGTGTTGCGTCGGAGGAGTTTGTGGATTGTGGGGATGGTTGTGGTGGAGATTCTGGTGGCTCGGTTGTGGTGATGGTTTTGGTGAGGATGATTTGGGTGTCGGGTGGTGGAGATGTGGTGGTGGCCTCTAACGTCGATGTGACAGTTAGAGGTTCGGAGACGGTAGTAGGTAGTGGTCAGGGTGATTTGGCTAGTGACTCGGGGTTAATAGGGTGGGCTTTTTGGCTAGGGGTGTGAGGTTTCTGTTGCGGGCGTCGTTTCAGGTACAGAGGAGGAAGACGGCGTCGATTGTACTAGTCCTTGAGTTTGTGAGGCTTGCTGCCTATTCTCCCCCTGGCGCGATCATGATCATCGTCTTGATCGTCGCGCCTGATCCCGCTAGACTCGCCTTGAGTGCGGCAAGTCATGGGTTGAGTCATTATTTTCTCATTTGTTGTTCCTCCTCGTCGAGTTCCGTCATTGACTCGAATCTTGCTCGTAGGATGTAGAAGAGCTCCTTTGCGGAAATGGAGGAGAGAACAGCTTCTGCGTCCACATTTAGCATTGGTGGTGCGTCTCCGGGGCCACACCTTTGCCTTTGTCGACGGTGGACGCATCGAGACGCGCATAGACTTTGTCGAGGATGGACGTCTCAAGAGTCTTTGCAAACTCTTGAAGACGCGTCTCTAGTGCGGTCTCGGTGACGAACTGGGGTAAGTTTAACAAGTTGGAATCACGAAGAAATCCAACTGTCACCGAATCGGAGAAGATAGCCGATCGGCCGCCGTTTGCACCGGACGGGAAAAGACGGGGTCACTAAGACTTCCCGTTGGCATCATCGATGAGACAGACTCGAACGAATGATGGCCTAGGCTCACGGTTGTTGTTATGTTGGCCGTGCTAGGTTCCGCTCTCAGTCACAGAGACATCACGAGCGTTCTAACAGAATCACGAAGACTCTGTAGTGCTGTAAAAGGTGTATGTATCCTAGAAACGTATGAAATTATGGGGAGTGAGGGCACTAGACTCGATGTGATTGAAGAGGATGCAGTCTGAGGCGAAGGACTGCTTGTTTCAACATCGACTATCTCCAAGTGGGATGTCGATGGTATACGTGGCTCCTCGTGGGATGAAATATCTTCCTGTAGAGAGGAAGATAAGTGGATTGTTGGGGTCGTTTGCGTGGTTGAGCCAAATGCCACGTCTTCTACTCGGGAGGTGAACACATCACCTCCTGTACCTACGGGTTGGGCTCGGCTTGTATGTGACTGAGGAGGTCTATCGTGTTTTTGTTTCGACCGACGCTCCGTGGGGCGGCTTACGTCATCCTCACGCGATCGTTTTTTCGGTACGCGGGTGGTAGAGGATGCGGCGCGACTCGACGACTTTTTTGTAGTGGGGGTGGGGTTTTGGCTAGTCCCAGGATTAGGAGCAGAGGGGTTGATCTGCTCCGTAGAGACAATGGATAATGGACGTGGGCTTTCGCGGAAAGAGGCTGTGGAAGCACGATATTATCGGACGTGCGGATTGGTCGGGTCTGCATAGGCGAGAACGTCGTTCGGGATTATCATGGCATGTCGATCTTTCGCCGGAGTGTTTTCTTGGCGAACTTCTCGACAGTGGGGATTATGAAGTGTTCGGTTGCCGGGCGGGTGTGGATGTCGGTGGAGAACAGGCGGAAGTGTTTGATGAGGGCTGGGAGCCACCGCATGTAGGGTACGAAGCGGTTCGTGACTCTCTTGGCGATTTCCCGATCGCGCCGTTGAATCATGGAGACGAGATCCATCCATATGACGTCGGCGTAGTTATACTTGCGGTTGTGGGCGATGCCGGTTAGGATGGTGAGGATTTGGTGGTTTCCACGGTCCTGGCGGCATGCTTCCCCGACATGCACTTGTTCAGTAGGAGGTATAGTGTTCGCCAGGGTTGAGGAAGGTTCCGTGTAGTGACTTCACTGAGAACGAGGGGGCCTTTCTTCTTCTTGGTTTCAGGTTGAAAGCCCAATCTATCGATGTCCTCGATGAGTTGTTCATGAGTTGGTAGTGGGTCGTATGGTGAGTAGACAGGGAGTTGAAGCACTTCTTGGACAATCTTGCGAGTGAGGACCACTGTTTCTTGATCGATTTTGGCGGTCATTGTTTTAGCAAGGTGGTGTGGTCCAGCTATCTGCAGGGTGTGCCAGAACTATTGGAGGTAGACTTGAGCTTCTGGCTCGCCATGAGAGAGGGCGTATCGGAGGGGATGCCCTTTGAGGATCTCTATGATAATGGGGGCATCGCATCGAAAGTTGTCTAAGTCCACCATGTGGTTGTTTGGTATCAGGGCAGCCCATTGACTTGTTGGGAAGACCTGCTCGATCGGTGGAACATAGGTTAGCGTATTGAGTTCGATGCGAGCGATGTCCCTTTGGATTGCTGCCGCCTCAAGTGCTTCAATTGTATCTTGATTTTTGTTGGTCATATATGTGCTTGACAGTAATTATAACATGATTAGTACGGATTAAATTGCGAGAACATGGATATAAGTGAGTCGTGGGTAAAACAATAAAAGGAGACATAAAAGTTCCCAAAATAGTAAAGATAACAAATAAAAATTAAAATTAAAGCTAACTTAGAGGTCTATTGAAATAAAGTTGTTAAGATTGAGTGATGGTCATGTGACGACGAGTTTCGACCATTTTTAGTAAGTTAAAGGAAATTTTTTCCAACACTTAGAAAATTTTGGATTGAAAGTATTCGTGTGATGTGAAAAAATTTCCGCATTTGGTGTAGAATTTCGCAAGTGGAAAATTTTTCGCAAGATATGGAATTTCATAAGTTATCAAAAATTTTCGCATTCATGATATCCAAGAATTTTCGCATGTAAGGAAATTTCGCTAATTATCACACATAGACAAGTCGAGAGAAATTTTCGCAGATAGAGTAAAATTTTCGCATGTCGTGTTAATTTTCGCACGTTAAACGCATTCGGTCTATCCATGAATTTTCGCATATAGTGTTAATTTTCGCACGTTAAAGAGATTTCGCATTCAGACTATCCATGAATTTTTGCATATAAGGAAAATTTTCGCAAATTATCACACATAGACAAGTCGAGAGAAATTTTCGCAGATAGAGTAAAATTTTCGCAATAGAAAAATTTTTCAGTTTAGCAAACTTTCGCAAGTTTTGAATTTTTCTCAAGTGAAAAGTAAGTTTTGCGGGTTGAAGAAGTATCTGCTCAAGTGATAAAATTTCTCGGGTTGAAACTTCTTAGTTTTGATAAGTGAGAAGGAATTTCTCGGACAAAATTTTTCAGATTGAGAAAGTTTCGTGATCCGCGAAAAGATGATGCATGTAAGGATTGAGAAATTATTGAACCACTGTAGCTGCGAAAGTATTGATTGGCATGGGTCGAGAAAATTTAAGTTTGCGGATTGAGAATATTTTGGTTACTGTAGTTGCGAAATAATGAAGATGCGAAAAAAATGTAATACGACGTGAGGTGTATGAAAGTTTCTCGGGGTTTGACTCACTGTAGCAGCACAAGTTTTAATCGTAAGAAACTTCTCGGATGAAAACTTTCGCGGGACTTTACACACTGTAGCAGCGAAAATTTTAACACAAGAAATTTCTCGGATAAAATTTCGCGGAACCTTACTCACTGTAGTAGCGAAAATCTATCGTCAAGGTATTTTTCCAGAAAATTTTCTCGGTGAAGAACACTGGGCGAAATCGTACAAAATGACGCTGTGATTTTTGCCTTAGGCCTACTCAAATCTTACCCAAAATGCAATAAACTGGACTCAATCGACTCGAAATTGGACGGGCAATACATATTTGGGGGTTTTAAACACCTAAAGCCTAGCATACGTCCTAATTAAAGCCGAGAAAATACTATTAAACCTAAAAATTAACAGAACGGGGCATACACAAAGCAAAACGAACGAGAAACAGTTTATTTGCGATGTATTCATACCGAAAAGCTGATTTTGACGATGGAGAATGCAGAAAAAACGGAGTTTGAAGACGGATTTGAGGAAGATGACGATTGCGAGGGATTGAGAAATTTCGAAGAAGGAAGGTGCGAAAGTTTTAAATTTTTCTCGGGAATTTGGAAGTATTGTGAAAAGAGTTACGTTCTTGGGGTTTTGTGACTGTTCATGCGAGATTTTGAGTAAAATGGGCCGAAATTCTCGGGCTTGTTCTAAATTGGATCCTAGGCCGAATTTCGCGGGCTTGGACAAAATTGTGTCCAATTGGATTTAAATTGGTCCAATTTTGACCCAGTTTGACCAAAAATTAAAATTTCAACCCAAAATTCAATTGGTCCAATTTTGACTTTATTTGACCAAAAATTTAAATTAAATTTCAGCCCCCTTTATATATATATATATATATATATATTTTATTTTTAAATAGGCAAAATCAGAAACTCCCCCTTAATTTGAAAATTCCCCTTTAAATAACGGAAAAAGCAGAAACTCCCCTTTAATCGAAAACTCCCCCTTGAGAGATATAATTTAGAAGACACATAGAAAATGAAGTGAAGTGAAAAGACATATGTACACTTTATCAAAGTTCATGTAGGGTCGATTGATCACAACTGAATATTCAACATGCCCAACATAGTCACAAGGTGTTGGAAGCGTTTGACATCCAATGGTTTTGTGAAAATGTCGGCTAGTTGATCTTCGGTAGTGACATAGTGCAATTCAATCGTCCCTTGTTCAACATGTTCTTTGATGAAGTGGTGACGAATATCTATGTGTTTCGTTCTTGAGTGATGTACCGGATTACTCGTCATCGCAATCGCACTCTTCGAGTCACAATAAATGGGAATTTTATCAACATGAAAATTAAAATCTCGTAGTTGTGTTCTCATCCACAAAAGCTGTGAGCAACAACTAGCGGCGGCGACATATTCTGCCTCCGTCGATGAAGTTGAGACACAGTTTTGTTTTCGAGAAGACCAATTCACGAGTTTACCGCGCAAGAAGTGTGCAGCTCCAGAGGTGCTTTTTCGATCCATCTTGCATCCTGCATAATCCGAGTCAGAGAATCCAACCAGCTTGAAGTCCGATCGAGTGGGGTACCACAAACCCAGATTGGGTGTTCCTTTGAGATAGCGGAGAATCCTTTTGACAGCAGTGTGAAATGTGATTCCTTCGGTGTAGCCTGAAAACGAGCGCAGATTCCTGTCAAGAGAACGATATCAGGTCGACTAGCAGTGAGGTATAGAAGAGAGCCTATTATCCCGCGATAGACGGTTTGGTCAACGGGAGCACCAGATGGGTCGCGTCGGGTCGGCCAGAGGGTGACATAGGTGTAGCAGCAGTCTTAGCATCCTTCATTCCATATTTCTCGAGGATGTCATGGATGTATTTGGACTGGTTGATGAAGATTCCGTCGGGGAGTTGCTTTACTTGAAGACCAAGAAAGAAATTCAGCTCGCCCATCATACTCATTTCGAATTTTTCTTTCATCAATTCTGCGAAGTCTTCACACAGTTGTGGTTTAGTCGATCCAAAAATGATGTCATCAACATAAATCTGTACAATCATGATGTCCGGCCCACTCCGCTTGGTGAAGAGAGTTGTATCCAGAGATCTTTTCTTGAATCCAGACTGAACAAGAAAGTCTGAAAGGACGTCATACCAAGCTCTGGGAGCCTGTTTTAGTCCGTAGAGGGCCTTGTATAGTCTATATACGTGATGAGGAAACTCTTCGCTCAAGAATCCTTCAGGTTGATCAACGTACACTTCTTCTTTGAGAAATCCATTCAGAAATGCAGTCTTCACGTCCATTTGGTAGACTTTAAAGTTCTTGTGAGCAGCAAAGGCAAGAAAAATTCGAATTGCTTCGATCCTGGCAACAGGGGCGAAAGTTTCATCGTAGTCGATGCCTTCTTGTTGGTTGTACCCCTTAGCCACAAGTCTTGCTTTATTGCGAATGACAACACCGTCTTCATCCTTTTGTTCTTGAAGATCCACTTCGTGCCGATAATGGATCTGTTGTGAGGGCGTGGTACGAGTTCCCAAACTTGTAAACGTTCAAACTGATTTATTTCCTCCTGCATTGCAATCAGCCAATCAGGATCGTTGAGAGCTTCAGCTACTCGTGATGGTTCGGCTTGACTGAGATAGCAAGCAAACCGACTTTCATTCATTGTAGCTGAACGCATCGAAACACCGAATGTGGGATCCCCAATAATCTGATCCGTAGGATGAGAGCGAGCCCAAAGTGGTACATTGGTCTGTGAGGAGCTAGCCGCATTTGTATCGATTGGAGGTTCATTAGATTGGGGTACGGTGTCCGAAGAAGAGATCTCAATTGTAGTAGATTGAGAAGGTTCTGCATCAGCATCAGCAATGTTCCCAGGGTTGGGTAAGATATCGTCTTCGTTGAGATTGAGATCATCCAAGTTTGGCGGGACGACATCATTGCCGACAGCTGGTGATGTAGGTGGGGTGGGTGCAGCGGTAGTTTGAGTGGTGGTGACGGGAGTCTTGGGGACTGGATAGAAGTACTCAAAGAGCAGATCGAGATCCAGGTCACCAGAATTGCCCTCAGATGAGGAAGTTCCCGTCGTTGAAAGTTGACCTTTAGTCAACGACCGTAGAAGACCTGGTTCTGGACTGATGTGAGCAGAAGCCATGAGGTCGCCTTCGCTTTCGTCAAAGGTGACATTTGTGCTCTCCATGACAGATCGTTTCTCCTTAAGATAGACCCTGTATGCCTTCGAGTTTAGCGAATAACCAACAAAGATTCCTTCGAGTGCTTTTGGATCAAGCTTCCAAGATGTTGGCGATCGTTGGCAACAAAACATCGGCATCCGAAAACCCTTAGATAAGATATATCTGGTATACGACGGTTGTTCAACATCTCGTATGGAGTGCGGTTGAATCTCTTGTGGATGGAAGCCCGGTTCTACGTGTAACAGGCCGTTTGAATAGCTTCGCCCCAAAGAGAGTGAGGAAGGCCGGATTGGATGAGGAGAGTCCTAGCTGCTTCAACTAGTGTCCTATTCTTACGCTCAACGACACCATTCTGTTCCGGTGTCTTCACAGCTGAGAACTGCTGAGTGATGCCCTGAGTGGCATAGAAATCACTGAGCTTCTTGTTCTTAAACTCAGTTCCGTTGTCAGTTCTGATAATCCGAACCTTCTGTTGATGAAGAGTTTGGGACGTAACAACAAACTCGATGATTAAATCAGGAACTTCATCCTTTGTGCGAACGAGTTTCGTCCACGTATAGCGTGAGAAGTCATCGACAATCACAAGAATATATCGTCTTCCTCCGAGTGTAGCCGTAGGCATTGGGCCACATAGATCCATGTGTAAGAGCTCAAGGATGAGCTTAGAGGACGGTGTTTCCTTGGAGATGTGAGACGATCGCTTCATCTTCCCCAATTCACAGGCAGAGCAGAGGTGTTCCTTATGATATGACAGTTGGGGTAGACCGTTGACGAGTTTATTCTGGCGCAGTTTGTTGATAGTCTTGAAATTGAGGTGTGAAAGACGCCGGTGCCATAGATCGTTCAACTTGGGTGCAGCACGGGAGAGAAGACAAATTGGTCGAGAGGTCGTAAGATTGAGTACGTAGAGGTGAGACGTGCGTGTTCCAGAGAGAAGAGGTAGTCCCGAGCATCGATAATGCTGCAGATGTCAGATTCGAAGGGAACCTTGTATCCTTTGTCGCAGAAACGGCCAATGCTGATAAGATTGTAGCTCAAACCATCGACGTAAGAGATGCTCTTAATCGTCAGTTTGTCACGGACGAGATCACCAGTTCCGAGAATTGGCGCCATTTGACTGTTTCCGAAGGAGACCCTTCCGAGATAGCGCTCGGATAAGTTGCTCAACAGCTCCTTGTTCCCCGTCATGTGTGTGGAGCAACCCGAGTCTAGATACCACACATGATAGACCTGCAATCATTAGCAAACGTTGGGTCCCCGTTTACGGACGGGACCTTCTTGTGATACAAGTAAAATTTTCATGCGCTTAGCGGGAAATGTGGGGTCTAAATCAAGTTGTGTTGGATCTAATTTAGCTTTCCCTTTGTGATTTGTTTGATGAGGCGGGATTACGGTTTTTCTAACCCATATTTGCCTAACTTGCGCTTGCATATACGTTGTCTTATTCATGAACTGGCGTGAGGGTTTGGTTGTTGTTGTCGTCCTTCGGTTTAGTCGTCTTTTGTTTGCGAGCAGTAGGTGACTTTGTATTCAGCATTGGATGGCGTTTTCGCTTAACCGTGGGCGTAGATGAACTGGGAGAATGCAAAGGGCGTCGCAGAGGGGATTCGCTTGCGTGGTCGAAGTGTTGCATGTTCATGGGTTTCATATTCATGGAAGCGTGGGAGAAGAAAGTCATTGCAGCAACACATAGACATTAGTTTGTTAAAAGAAAGATACGTTCTGGTAACATAATTATCTATGTCCTTAAGATATTGAGATTCACTACATAAAAAGGAAGGACGAGTATAGGATGGTCTTCTTTCTCTGTCATCGAAGAGCGGGTTCTCCTCTATTTCAAATGAACCCCCTTCCAGAGGCGTCGAACTCACATTCCCTGTATCCATAGGAATACGAGAGTTAGTGTTTGAACAAGTTTCAGCTTCAGGAGTCATCTTTGCCGTCCTCTTACATTTACATGTTTGAGAATCGGGTACTTGACTCGATGTAGAGGGATTGTTCGTATTGTGAAATTGTTCTAGTGTAAAGATTTTGCTAAGTAGTTCATCTCGCTCCTTTGCGAAGGCCTTCCGTTCTAATCTAGTGTTCGTTCTAGTTCTGCTATGAGAAGAAGTTTCTTTGGGATGTAGGTACGAGAGAGCGCTTCTTGGAAAGCAACTTCCTGTTCTTTGGTTGGGAGTGGAGTTTCGACATCCTCCGAGAGTGAAGGTATCTTAGTCTTATCACTATCATTCAATTCTGTGTAGTCATACGGATTTCTGCCCAATGAATGTTCTGTACTCTTTTTTCTTCCGAGATGACAGCGGAGGATGATCTCACAAATGGCCTAAGTTGCGAGGGAGCACCATTTCTTGTTTGCAGGAACGTAGTGTTACACATGTTATACCTTTTAACTGTTAGCGGTTGTTGGTTTGCAATTGCTGGCCAGGCTGATTCCCTCCCGGGCGTTGTAGAATTCTGTTTCAACTGGTTGGTTCAATAGGCATAAGATGCGTGCGTTTTCGTTTCTAAGGTGAAGTTGCTCTTCAAGTTCTTTCACCTTTCGGTACAGCCTAACTCTTTCCTTTGTAAGCAGTTCGTATTGGATGCCGTCAGAAGACGAGATGTTTCGCATGAACTGATGGCCAGAGTGGTTTCCTTAACCCTAGTCTCACTTTGTTTATTCTTGCTTTGCAGACGTTTGACTAACGCTTCAGAGGCAATTAGACGTTCGTTTGCACATGCGAGCTCTTCTACTTTTAAGCTAAGTAAGGCATAGTTGTTTTCAAATTTTAGCTTAAGTTCATCATAATCCCTAGCGTCTACGTGGGTTTCTTAATGGTGTGCTGGTGATTAAACACATCATCGAGTTGTGAAATTCGTACCTCAGCCTCGGCGTTGGTAGGAGTCTTAGCGGCATTCTCACCGCTGTTGACCATCTCCTCGTCCTCGTCATGTTCTACCAGCCTTGCCATGCAGCAATCTTCATCCTTGGGCTCCTCGTCTTCTGAAGTGTCGTTCACCCATTCTGCTTCTTCGGTGAGAAGAACTTTCCCACTTTCCATTTTGCGGGTTATTCTGGCCTTACGGTCGTAATAGCCAGAATCCTTCACGCGTGGGGCGTGGCATTCCTTGGCAAAGTGGCCCAGCTTTCCACACCGAAAGCACTTCACAGACTTTTGAGGTGCGGATTCCTCCTCTTTCTTTATCGGCTTAGCTTCCTCCGTAGGGGTAGTTTTTGGTGCCGCTAAAGGTTCTTTGATGATTGGAGGAGGATGAGGACTTTTTCCCGATCTTCTTTGAGACCATCTTTGTGAGCATTGCCAGTTGCTTACGTAGATCACGAACATCTTCATCAGATTCTGTATCAGCTTCGGATCCTGAAGAGGTGTCAGATACAACAACTGGTAGCTTCCCTTTGTTCTGTTTGGGATTAGGGATGGAAGATCGTTCGGTAGTCTTGTTCGAGAGGAGAGCCAGCGGGTCGACTCGAGTGTTGGTGGACTGAGGTTGCACGTAAGGAGCATAGGCTGACAGGCTGTCATAAAGGGCATGGATGGAAGTGTTGGAGAGGTCCTTACTCTGAATCATCATCACGGTTGCATTGCCCAATGTGGTTTGAGGCTACCAAGGAAGCGGTTGTTGATATCGAACTTGTCCCTAGAGATCTTGGTTTTCTTGAGTTCATTGATGACCTTCAAGTATCGGAGGTACGTGTCACGCAGCTCCTCTCCTTCATAGGCCTGGAAATGTTCATACTGCGAGAGACATGCTGATTTCCTCCCCTGAGCACTCTCAGTTGTGCCTGCCATAATTTCTACGAGTTCATCCCATATTTCCTTGGCAGTTGTGCAGCACTCGATGTGAGCATAGACTTCGTTGCCCATAGCCTGGAAGAGGTATCCATTGGCAGTCTCATCGGCCTGTAGGCGAGCCTCTTCATCCTCATTAATGGGGCCTCTTGGAGTGCGACGTTCATCCATGGGAGGGTTTGCGTTTGGTTGAGCAGGAATGATTGTCCAGAACTGTGCTGGACCGTTGAATATGGAGTCCAGTAGGTATTGAGAGAGTGGGGCGCCTTTGTTCCTGATGAACGTGAGGAACCTGTTTGTCCATATGCTGTAATCGCCTTGTCGCAGCATCGGGGGCTCGGGGTCTGGTGTCGGAGCCCACTGTTGAGATGTCATTTGTGGCAGACATGGTTGGTGCAGTCGAATCGTCCGTGGTTTTGATCTTGTATAGATAAGAGGGTAGTAACGAACGAGATGAGAAATATGAGTTTAACGAGTAGTGTTTGAGAAAAATCGTTTTAAAGAAATTCTTAGAACTAAGTGAACGTGTGTGATGGTCGAAAACGTATGAAGGGAAAGTATATCTTAGAGTTCGGAGAAGTTCGAGAATTTGAAAACGATTTTGAGGAGTAAAATTTTCAAAAATGGTCTAGGGGGATATGTTTTAAAGTGGAAGGGATCTAGACTTGAATGAGTTTGAGGAAAAATTTCAAAAAGAGAAAGAATTTATCACGAGAAAGAAAAATGCGGTTTGAGAAGATGTTCTTGATTTCAAGATAAATTACCCAAGAAATTTTTGGTTGAGAAATTTTTGTGTTTGTGTGAGTGAGTTAATGAAAGATTCTCGGACAGGAAAAAGGAAAGACAAATCCTCTGTTGGAAATGATTTTCTCGGATTTTAAAACCTTGTTATGTGAGAAAGTTTCTCAGTTGAGGATTTTAAAACTTCGCAAGAAATTTCGCATCGAGAAAGTTTCTCGGATTTTAAAACTTGTCATGTGAGAAAGTTTCTCAGTTGGGGATTTTTACGACTTCGCAAGAAATTTCGCATTGAGAAGTTTCTCGGATTTGAAAAATCGTGATTTTGAAAAATTTTCTCGGAGGAAAATAAACTTTCTCGGCTGAAAATTTCTTGGATTTGACAAACTTTCTCAGTTTCAAAGAATTTATGCGGATTTGCAAATTTTCTCGGTTTTTAAGAAATTTCTCGACTTAGATAACTTCTAGGAATAGTCTTCTCGGGTATAGAATTTCTCAGATTTTAAACGTGAGCAGTTGAGAAAAATGGACTTGAAGAGAAATTTTCTCGGTTTTAGATAGATTCTTGGAGTGATTTTCTCGGATATAAAAGTTTCTCGGATTTTTGACAAGCTAGGCAGTTGAGAAAAAGTTGAAAGTTGAATTTTCGCGGTTTTGATAAAATTCTCGGAATCAAAGTTCGCGGATATACGATTTCTCGGATTCTAAGAAAAGCTGGGCAGTTGAGAAAAATGAAGTGAACGTGAAATTTTCGCGGTTTTGAAAGGATTCTCAGAATAAAATTTCTCGGATAAGAAATTTCGCGGATTTGAATGACTCAGCAGGAAATTTCGCGGCCAAGAACACAAAGTTACTGTTCCATTGCTTGTCGCGAGTTTTACCAGAAAATCGTCCGTTTTCACTCAAATCTCACCCAAAATCACTCAGACTTGAACCAAAACTTCAGAAATTCTTCCCTAAACACATATTCGACCGATTTGTGAGCTAAAACCAACAACAAACGGATCAAATCGACCAAAAACAGAGATAGGCCGAGATGACTTTTTCTGAGGAATTTTTGCTTCGAACTTGCTCAAAACTCGTTAAAACTGATCCAAAAGTTCTCTAAAAACATTTTAGGCATAGAGTCGATCTGGGGAAAGGTTTTAAACACAAAAACGAAGTATTATTACCCCAAAACGAGCTCAAAATGCCCGAAAGTGATTTTTGCCCAAAACACCTTTGATTTTTCTCGGAATCGAACGAAACTGGATTCAATCAATGCAGATCGATCCACGTTTGCTCTGATACCACTTGTTGGTCCCGATTGCACCAAACAAGGAATCAAAGAGGCTTTGATGGAATGAAAAAGGGAGAGGTTCTCACCTTCAAGTGTGTGTATTGTGTGAAAAATAGGATAAGCCTTTTGATCTTTGATTACTTTCAAATTAGTGTTGGTAAAACCTTATATACCACATTAACCCTAGGTATATTAAGGCCCATACACTAAAAATATAATAATTACATTCTAGTCCAAAGCCAAGCTACAAGGATAATTACAATATTAAACCCAAGACTTAAACTATTGACACAATCTATAAATATCCTAACACACTATAAAGTATACTTGCCGAGATGTCATTTGTCACAGCGTTAAGAATCCAAGAAATTACCACGTTATTATTTCTTCTCCAAGCTGTTATCTGATTTTGCGAGCTAACAGAGTTCTGAGAATCTGCCACCGGCTCCTTTATGGTCCCATTAACGAAGCCTTCCTTATTTCGCCCAATTAAAGCAATCATCATGGCTCTACTCCAGGTGGTGTAGTTCTCTCCATTCAGCTGCTCGTGGACGAGAAGTTGACCTGAGGTATCATTATTGTTGAGGAAGAAAGGATCATTGATCAATACAGTGGCAGTCGAGCTTGAAGAGAGTGAATTTGCCATCGAAATTCTGAGGAGACAATTTTACGAACAGTTGCAAGACAAGAATTGAGTCTGAAAAGAAAAATCTTCAAGATTGCTGCGCAGCCGATAAACTCTCTGATACCATATCAGATTTCAAACGAGAACTTGTAGAAATCAAACGAAAATGAAAAGCACAAGCGAATTAACGTGGTTCAGATTCACCAAGGAATCCTACATCCACGGACCAAGAGAATTATCTTTATTGATAGACTGTGAAAATTTACAGAGAGAAATCAATCAATAAAAGAAGAACAGCTATCGGCCTTTTTATACTGTGAAAAAGGGCTCCAAGAAACAAAAACGGTTTTAACTAATTCATCCTTGCTTCTCCAAGTGAAATCGATGTGGGTGCTGGCGAATTAGTAAGTGTCACGGCCTCATGTAGTCCTCGTCACGGCCGTGACGTCATGAGCATAGATGCATCGGCTCCATTCTGTCGAGTGTCACGGCTTCGTGCTGTACTTGTCACGGCCGTGACCATGAGCATAGATGCATCGGCTCCATTCTGTCGAGTGTCACGGCTTCGTGCTGTACTTGTCACGGCCGTGACCATTAACAGAAAATTTCTTCTGTTGTGTATGGTCTGATACCCTTTCCTTCTCACTTTTTTCTTTAATCTCTTTTGGTTCGTGTTTTTCTTGTTTGATATGTTTAGATCGCAACTGATGAGCTCAGCCCACAGAAGCCATAGGCTTTTATAACACTGCATAGTATGGTACTATGCAAGTGCGATGGTGGTGGTTCAAAAACTTGTTATCTTCTCTTCTTTTAAATTGATTTTTTTTTCTTTTTTAAACATACTTTTTTTTTCATGGGTGATGTATATTAATGGCGATGGGGTTCTTTCTGTCTTCGTAGGTTATCTCTAGAGGGAGAGGATTTGATGTTATTACTACGGTGCTGCCGTTTCGAAGTTCGTGTCTTCTATTATTACATTACATTATGGGTCAATTCGAAATCAGGCCCCATTAAGGGTTTGATTTCGAATTCAGGCCCTATTTGAGAATTTTTTAGGTTAAAGAGCCCATTTTGTGTGGTATAAAAAAGTGGAATGAAAGATATATGAACTGGTACAGAATGATCATTTTGTGTTACAAACTTTCAACATACTGATATATAGAGCAATGAAGTGGTAGTGCAGAAAATAAACCGGTGATCATAAACTGGTACCGGATTATGATTTTGTGGTATAGAATTTCAACATACTGGTATGTAAGAGCAATGAAGTGGTACTGGCAGAAAATGGATCCTTAAAACTAAATTTTTTACCAAGAGGACTTGAATCCCAAATGATATTTATAGGGGGGCCTGAAATGAAAATGCCCCTTACATTATTACGTGACATATACCGTTTGAAATAACAAACACTATTATCTAGGTGCGTTGACCTTTCTCCATCTCCATAATCGCCTTTAGTATGTCAATTGTCACTAGTACTGTCAAAACGGGCCGGCGGGGCGGACCGACCCGTAGCCCGCCAAAGCCCGCCAGTGGCGGGGCGGGCGCGGGCCTCCTGGCGGGCCCGAAAATTTAAGGCCCGCCCCGCCTGCGGGCGGGTAGCGGGCCTGGCGGGCTTAGCCCGCCAATTTCAGAAAAAAAATAAAATAAGAAAAAAATAAGAAAAGTTAGAGAAAATAATAAAATAATAGGAAAAAATAATATAAAAATAGTAAAAAATAAACAAAAATAAAGAATTTAAGTTGGAAAAAAATACCTAATTTTTATAAACTTTTTTAATTTTAATTTATTTATGTTATTAATTACCAATTATAGCTAAAAAATATAAAAATCATCATAATTATTATAAATCTTATATTTTAAATTAATAACATAATATATAATTTTCGGCGGGCTTGCCGCCAAAGCCCGGGCGGGCCTAAAAAATTAGAGCCCGACCCGCGGGCCGCGGGCCCGTATGACAGCTCTAATTGTCACGCCACTGTTGATTTACTTAGAATATTTTCTAAGTGTTTGAGGTTCGTGCGGCCTAACTCGTTACCGTCCAAGTTAGTCAGCCCTTCACAATCACTTGAATTCCTTCCCTTACAGAACTCTCGTGTTTAGTGTGCCTTTGTTTGAATGAACAAGCAAACAACAGATTTACGGGCAAAGCCCAACATTTTGTTTTATTCCCAAAAAAATACGACTACAAGAATACACTTTACAGCACTATTTCGGATGCCCAAAATACCAGGCAACATAAACAATATATAGACTTCATCAAGCCTTCAGTTGGCTCAGATCAAACGGGTTGGAACTGCTCCGGGAAGCAGTTTCTTGCAGACTGAAACTGCCAGGCCGCCAGGCAGTCTTGCTGGCTGGCTCAGGGAAGTTTTCGGCCAGTCTGGGTCTTGGAACTGCTTGCCAGGCCAGGCCAACCGCCCTGGTAACTTCTCGCCGGGCTAGGTCAAACCGCCCTGCAAACTGCCGCAACTGCTCGACAGGTTAGACCGGCCGAGCCATCTTGGGGCTTTGGCCAAGAATGTCACCCGCATGGTTGGGCGCTGCACCAAGCCAGCGCCAATGTCCCGCACATCATGCCCACAGTGCGCACGAGTCCCACCCTAGGGTCCCGCACATCGCGCATGAGTCCCGCACATGCCTGCCTTAGCGCGCGCGTCCTGCCTAAGGCTCCCGCACGTTGCGCATGAGTCCCGCACATGCCTGCTCCATTGGCGCGCGCGACGCCAATTGTGCCGCTGCGTGCAGTGCCTACTCTGCGTTGCGCGCCCTGCGCATGCCATGACTCGCCCATCGTGGTCAGCCCAGCGCGCACGGCACTGCGCGCTTCTCCCTTGCTCGCGCGCAGTGTGCTGCACGGGCCGTGTTCCTCGCAAGGCCTGGCCAGACCTGGCCAGGCGTCCCACCATGCAAACGCCCCATATGCGTGGCACGTGCATCCTTAGCCGAAGATGACGCATGGCCACGTCATGCCCCAAAGTAAGGGGTCTAACAGTAATCTACTATAACGATTCTTAGGGGTTTTTTTAGTTATATGTAAATTGATAAAACTACGTTTGAATGTACGAAAATTATTAAACAAGCATTTTGTGATGTGACTAATGATTACAACTAGGAACAATTTTGATCCACTTTTATGCGCTTTTATTTAGATAAAAAAATTAAATCATCGTCGTCGCTAACATTGGTGTCAGCTAACGTGATGCTTTAATTATACTAGCCTTCCTGCACACTCTCACACATGTGCAACCAATAATTAACGTCCATTGATAGACCTTGAAGTCCTTGTGAGCCGCATAAGCCAATAAGAGACAAATGGCTTCAATCCGGGCAACAGGAGCATATGTTTCGTCGTAGTCAATACTTCATGTTGGTTGTATCCCTTGCAACTAATCATGCCTTCTTCCTAATCACTTCGCCATCTTCATTCTTTTTGTTCTTGAATATCCATTTTGTTCCGATGATAGTTTTCCCATGGGCGGGGCACTAATTTCCACACTAGAAGACGTTCGAATTGGTCAATTTCCTCTTGTATTGCAATTATCCAATCCGGGTCTTGTAGTGCGTCTGCTACCTTAGTAGGTTCGTTTTGGCTTAAGAAGCAGCTGAAAAGACTGTGTTGATGTCGTGTTCTTACTCCACTCGAAGGATCTCCAATTATCTGATCAACCGGATGAGCTCGAGTCCACCTACGCTCATGCGGCAAAGCTGAAGATGAAGCATCAGCCATTTGTGGGTCTAGATTTCCATTATTTCCGATTGTTCATTCGTGTGAGGAAGTTCCAAGTCTGTACTGGGTGGAAGCGACTCTGATGATTCTTCCTCAACACCCACGGTAGAGTCTTCATTGTTCTATGGCAAATCTGAATCGGGTGAGGTAGGGACTGTTGAAGAACTTGGCACATCAGCCACGTCGGGTGTAGGATTGACGGTGACTGGCGGATGTAATGGCTCAAAGAGGGAATCCAAGTCTTCTAACACAAGTCTCAGAGCTTCGTCTGGCGGTGATTGCTGATTTGTTGCCATCTTCTGTTGGTTTTGTGCCAACACACCAGTGAATACGAGTTCTGAGGTGTTATCTTCAGAAGTCAACATGTTGAGCACGGGTCCTGAACTGATGTGTTCAGAAGCCATTTCTGCCACTTCTTGGAAAGTGACATTATAGCTTTCCTCAATTGTTCGGTTGGACTTGATGTATACTCGATATGCTTTTGATGTTGTAGAATACCCGATGAAAGTTGCCTCGAATGCTTTAGGATCGAACTTAGCACGATGCTCTCTGTCGTTCGCCACAAAGCACTTGCACCCGAAGACTTTAAGGAATGAGATGTTGGGACTCTGTTATTCACAATATCGTACGAAGTCTTGTTGAACCGTTTGTGAACCACCGTCCTGTTTTGGGTAAAACAGGCGGTATTAGCTGCTTCAGCCAAAGAAAGTGTGGAAGTCTGGAATGGATCAGCATTGTACGAGCGGCTTCTACTAGGGTTCTGTTTTTCCTTTGAACAACTCCATTTTGTTGAGGTGTTTTTGCAGCTGAGAATTGTTGACTTATTCCAAGTTTTGATATAAAACTCACTGAGGTATTTATTCTTGAACTCAGTGCCGTTGTCTATTCGAACAACTTGAATAGTCTGTTGTAGCAGATTCTGAGTTGTGTTCACAAAGTTGACAATCAAGTCCCCTGTCTCATCTTTGGTTCGGAGGAACTGTGTCCAGGTGTAGAGAGAGAAGTCATCGACTATTACTAGTACGTACTTGCGTCCATTAATACTCTTTGTCTAAACTTGGTCCACAGAGGTCCATGTGAAGTAGTTCCAATGGACGAGAGGTAGACGCAACTTGCTTGATGTGATGAGACGCTCGCTTCATTTTTTCTAATTGACATGCCGAACATTGATGCTCCTTTTGTAGTAGTATAGCTGGAAGACCGTGAACCAACTTTGTAGAAAGGCGTTGGAGAGCTTTCATATTCGGATGAGACAGTCGTTGATGCCATAAGCTGTTCCTCTGTAAATCAATCTGAGAGATGAGGCATACAACTGTCGAGGGCCGCATGGACGTCAGATTGATCGTGTAAAGGTTGGATTTGTGAAGTCCATAGAGGAGTTCTGTGTCATGACTGTCCAAAATTCTGCACCGGTCAGCGTGAAAGACCACTTGAAATCCCTTATCACAGAATTGGCCTATGCTGAACAAGTTATGGCGGAGGCCTTCAACATAAGAGACATCTTTTATTATCAGATTGTCCAAAATAATGTCCCACATCCAAGAATGGGAGCTGAGTCATTGTTTCCGAATCTGACTTTGCCGTTTGGTCGGTCTTTGAAGTTGCTCACCAGCTCTTGTTTTCCAGTCATGTGTGTGGAGCAACCAGAGTCGAGATACCACACATGATGGATCTGCAAAAACAAGTTAGAGAGCTTTAGGTACCCATTTAAGCATGGGTCATCTCAGATTAGCAGATATAGTTTCAGTTAGTTCCTAAATTATTACTTGAGGGAGTTTTAATAACCCATTTCACTTTCGTAGAAGTGGGATTGGGTGATGCCTCTTAAGGTGATTGGCCTTTTTGGCTTTTGTCGTCCTAGGCAGAGATTTAGGAACCCATTTGGGTTGAACCTTGCAGGGAAGGTTAATTTCAGCACGTACAAATGCTTTGGTAGGTTTGATCGGGGAAAAGATCTTTTCTTGTGATAAGTTCCTAAGGTGCTTGGGGGATTTAATCTCTACGGGATACCTTAGGTGAGTACAAGCATGTACGGCGCCATAAGCTTTCTTTATGACTGGATCTTGTTTCCTACGAGTCTTCCTAGTGGCATTTGTTTCAGAATGATTAATTTTAGCTTTAGATATAGAGCCTATTTCGAAATTAGTGCTTCTAATAATGGTAGGATGTAGAGTACATGTAGAAGCAATTATTTGAAGCGAGGAAATGACTCTTTTATTTCTACGAGTGTCATTTATTCGTACAGAAGGAGTAACATTCTTAAGCATACTCAAATCTACTTGCTCCTTCTTAAGACTAGACACTCTCGCCTTCGATTCTAGTGCTTGTCTACGCTCCCTGTAGACGTAGGTAAAGTAACTTTTGTCTTAGCACTTTTAACAGAATTATTAATGCACTTTTTATCTTTCGAAGGTGATTTTACAATCACGCTTTTCGTAATAGCGTGAGAGTTAGTTTGGTTGGGAGGATGAGGAAGTCTTGAGATTTTCCATCTCTTTTAAGAACTTTTCTTTTCAGCTTCGAAATTTTCTCTTTCTTTTTCTAGTTTTGCTTGGGATTCCTCTATATGTTTTGTTACAGGAGGTTTGTAGAGAGAATTTTTATAATGAGCGTCTTTGGTTCCTCGAGGACTGTTTGAGGGTCAGGAAGTTGAAGTAGGTCGGATACAGGTGTTAATGACGGTTTCATATTTCTGTCTCTTTCATTTAGCGCAGTGTAGTCAAAGGGGGTTTCAGGCCCATGTGAGGCTCTTCTCATGGATGACTCTAAAGTACTTTGTTCTGTCGTTTTAGTAAAATCCCTAGAGAGGTTACTCCTAAACCCATGTTCTTAATATCATATACTTCCTTTTTCCGTAGAACTCGTGGGTTAGTGAAACATATGCCTTCTATAGGATTATAGAACTCTATATCCTTGGGCTTCTTCAAAAATATCGTCTGTTCGGATTGTTCCCTACGCGTAACTATATCATCTAATTTCTTAATTTTAGCATATAGTTTCTTGCGTTCCTCACCTAGGAGAGCATAATTATTTTCTACCGTCAGTTTGGCGGCTTGACAGGCATCTAGTTCTTTACTAAGCTCCCTAACCTTAGCATTTGATATTTCTAATTGAGCTTCTAAGTTAGTGATCTTAGTGGTAGCTTCGGTAATCCTACAATTCAAGGTGGCTTTCTCGTTGAGATTCCTAACCAAGCAATTGAAGTATTTGCTAGCCTATCTTCTAATTCCTTAATCTTTTCGCCATGTTGTCCTAATGAGGTTGACTAGTCTCTCTATAATGTAAGCTAAGTTCTTCTATTTTAGCGCTAGAGCCCCTAAGTTCTGATTCGAGGCTATTTATCCTTTCCTGAGACCTAGAAAGTTTATCCTCTACTTCCTTAATACTTTTCTGCTCACGTTTCATGTTAGCATATTGTTTTTGATATGAATCTAACATGGTCAATAATGTGGAAGAAGTGTCTACTCTTGTGATGAGGTAGATGCGCCATCTTCGTCCATCTGATTGGATGTTTCGGCATCAATGTATTTATCAAGGCGTGCCATGAGGGCAAGATTCTCTTCTCCAGAACTAGATGTGTCTTCGAGCCAGTGGTCCTGCTCTGCTATGAGGGCTACTCCTGCTTCCTTCTGCTTCGTGAGTTGAAGCTTCTTGGAGTAGTAATTAGCATCTATTTTCTTGGGAAGCGTGCATTCTCGGGCAAAATAACAGGCTTGCCACAGTTGAAGCACTTGTTGGGCTCTTTACTGTTCTTGACTTCGGAGCTCTCTGGTGCATGTTCCTTGTTCTTAGAGCTTGAGGTCCGAAGTCGGTTGGCCGAGGATGAGGACTTTTTCTTGAAGTATTTCTTGCTCATCATCTTTCGATTAAAGCCAACTGCTTCCCCAGTGCTTTCATGTTTGGCTCGGCATCTGATTCTGAATCTTCTTCTGACTCGGATGATGAGGAGGCTTCACGATCTTCTCTTTGCGAGGCTTTGTTCCACGCTTCTCTGAGACTAGAGCAACAGTGTTGTCAACCTGCTTGCCCTTCTGCTCTCTCTGAGTCTCGCAAACATCTTCCTCGTGTTGGGCGAGATTATCAAATACTGCATGGATATCCAACTCTCCAAATCTTTGTTTTGTCTAAGTTGAGTGGATATCTTCTTCCAGTCCGAGGGCAGGGAGGATAGAAATCTGAGATTTGTTTCCATGTTTGTCTTCAAGATTTCTATCTTCCTCATCTCATTGAGAAGAGTGAGGTATCTTTGGTATGCATCGTAGAGACTCTCCTCCGGCTTTGCTTTGAAGGAGTCAAAGCAGTAAGAATATTCGTCTTTTTGGCCTTGATGCCTACTTCAGTCCTTTGCATCATCCTATACAGTTCATCCCACATCCCCTTAGCCGTTGGGAGGCTGTCTATCTGTCTATAGATGTCGTTGGGAATACCCTGCATAAGTGTGTTCATAGCCATTAGATCTGCCTTTGCACGGGCCCTTTCCTCGATGGTGTATTCCCTAGGTTCCTTTAGTCGCCTAGTAGCGGGAATTTGAGGAGTAACAGTGTCATCACCGGCTACGTTAACCCAGAACTGTGCGGGTCCCTCTTCGAGTGACTTTAACAGATTTTCAGCTTGATCTTTCAAGGCTATAAAATTTAGGAAGCGGCTTCTCTATACTGTATATTCGCCGCGTTGCAAGATTGGCGGACAGTTGTCGTTTCCTAGTGAGTATGCATCCATCTTTCTTCTCGAATTTTATTTTTAATTATTGTGGAGTTGATGTAGGATCTTCGTTAGTTTTGATGAATGAACTTTGATGTAGTAAGCTTCACAAGTAGCAAATTTGTTAGTAGCGTTTGATTCAAAAATGATCGAGAATTAATTTCGATTCATTCTTAAAGTTTGATCGAAAATAATTTCTTCGATTTGAAAAGACGGTACTGTTTCGCGCGTCAGGCACTGTTCAAAAATTTTCGAGCGGAAAATATTTCGACTTGAATGTAATTTTACGCTGAGAAATTGTGTAAACAGTGAGATCAATCGTAAAATTATTGAGTAAAGTTTTGCGATCGAAATTTTAAGCGTCGAAAAATTTTGTTGACCAGAATCCACAAAGTAGAGACTAGAAAGATTGACCAGAATTTTCGAGCGTAAAATTTTTTTAATTGATTTTGGTCGTTGAGGTACAGTACCCTAAGGAGTTTCTCGCTGAGTCAAATCTAAATGGTTGACCGAAAAAGTTTACGGGCGAGAATCAAATATGTGTGAACGACTAAGTTTTCGAGAAAAAAGTTTTGCGGGGGTCAAAATAGTCAATTCTCGTCGAAATTTTATCGCTCGTAAATTTTTCTAAACACGTTCTTGACAACAGCGACTTCAGTAACTAATCCGTATTCTAATTGAGCAAAATTTCTCGCACAGAGGTTTTCGATCGAGAAATTAATTTCGATCGAAGACTTAGCGAGAAAAATTAAAATTCACAGTTTAAACACATAATACGATTTTAACACAGATTCAAGCAAATACTGGAAATCAATCGATGAAACTACAGATATATGCTCGGAATCAGCTACTGAGTATTCACAACAGAAGATTAAACATGTTTTGAAGCAAATAATGTTCAATTTGACGAAAATCAAAAACACGTTCATACTGTTTTTGCACGAACAGTAATCTCACAGAATCAAAAATTCGACTCAAATCATGATTCTGATTGCTACCGATCCAATCCTGATTGATTAATACTACTTATGCGAGCACATAAACATCAAAATCAGATCAAATAAGCACAGAATTAAGATTGTTTGATCGAAATTCAACTTCGCGCCAAAACTGTTCTTCGTTGGAACAGTGACAGAATAAAAAATTTCGATCAAATTCTAACAATTTTCGTTTCAAAACAGAACGAATCTTCTCTGATACTAATTGTTAGGTCCCCTGTTATCAACTCAATCAATCCTAGGCATGAATTCTAAGTAATTCGATTAGAATGATCTCGAGAAGTAATTCGATCGAAGAACTCTAAGTAAGAACACGAGAGAGAAATCAAGTAGAGTGAGAAAGTTACGAATGTTTCTCTCTCTAGAAATTGAATTGCAAGCCTTTCGGATCGATTCTCTAATTTTGTGTATTAAGCACAATGTTTGTACAAGTATTTATACCAAACAAACTTGGTATAAATATATAACTAGTCCTAATCTATGGACTAATACAAATAAAGCCCCTAATTACAAGGACAGCTAATGAAATCAAGCACTGTTAAAATTGATACTCTACACTTTCGATCTGCTAAGCACACACAATTCAATATTCATCAAGTTGGTATCGTTTGGTGGCTGAATCTTGAACACTCGTCGGCAAAAAATGGACCAGAAAAAGAGAGTTAAGAAAGATGCGGAAATATAGTATTTATGAGTGTGTGTGTGTGTATATATATGAAAAAAGTACCTGATTAAATAACAGCCCGTTCTCAAGGTAATTTGTGGAAAAACTCAAAAACCTATGAAGAAAAAATATTATTATGACAATAAATCCGATGAACGTTGTCTGAAATATTTTCAATGGCGAAAAACCCTTGAGGGGAATGAAGCCTGGTCCGAGGTATGATATATGAGGCATTTGTTCACTTTATATTAAATTAAGTAATACGATAAAGTGTTGTGATAAGTTAGGATTTTACCTAATACTACAACCCGTAAACATATGTTATCGATCATTAGTTGTTCAAATATCCTTAAATATCATTAAATTACGTTTATATATCATATTTTACAGATTTGGAGCAAAATGAACCAAAATAATCTATTGAATAGCAAGGCAAACGAATCACTTCAGAAGATTTGTATCAAGAAAGTCTATGTGACAATATGATTAAAAGAATAGAACCCACGGAGGAAATGAGCAGCTTCTTTGATGATGCTAGATTCCACATGAGACAGAAAAAAAGGGAACAAGTAAGTGCTATACACAAACAGTCAAGGAAGCAAAGCCAAGATCGAATCATCCCACTAAAAGAAATCTCATGCAATGACTGCTCACGTGAATTAAGACGGCTCTATTATGAAGTCGTTAGTTGTTATTAGGTGGTGGATGTCATTTAATGTATTTAATATGTTTGTTATAATTTCCTTCTATAAATAGGATCCATTCTTCGTGTAATGATCAGAGAAGAGAATTCAATAAAATTCTTCCGTATGTTTGGTTTGATATCATGTCTCTATAAAATGAAGCTTCATTAATAAAATATTATATAACATGTTATCAGCACAAGTCTCTAACCATTCGAAGATTATCGCGAACACCATCCCAAGCACGAGGTATAAATTATTCATTTGTATTTATATATACATATAACCTATCCACGTACTTATAAATTTATTTAACGTATATGTGTACATAGATATATTATGTGTATATATATATTTATATGTGTACGCCTATGTTCTATATTTATATATATTAACCGTATAACAAAGCGTCATAGCGCGAGTGGTTTCGCGGAATATCGTCACTAAAAGTGGTGAGAGGTCCAGATTTCGAATCCCCGTCGTGGCGAGTGAAATTTTTAATGACTTACGAAAATATACTAACATATTTTTATTTATATTTGGTTACATTGATATATTAATTTATTATGACTCTTTACTTTTATAGAATCATGTCGTTTATACAAAGATGGATATTTCATTCTAACCATATTTACGGTGATCGTTACCACTATGTGGATAATGCTTTTACGAAAGTTCCAAAACATTATTATTAATTGTAATGCTTTATTAATATTACTAATATATTGTATTTTGAAGGATGTTGTCCGATCTGATCGTTGAACATTTGCTTATGAGTATTATATTATGTGGGCACTTCTTTTGACGTTGACAATGTTTTCATAAGAAGTTTTTCAAAGGAAGATAATGAAGAAGATATTGACGACGATACTAAAGAAGATTAGTTCTGTGTGTAATATTTTGTTATATTATCATTGTTAAAATTTTGTTTTTGTATTTTATAGTAATATGACGAATTTTGGCGAGCCTTGAGTTTGTTGCACTTGATATCACTGGCCGAAATTATTTATTTTGGGCACTAGATGCCGAGATTCATTTGAAAGCGAAAGGTCTGGGTGATACCATCAAACCGACCAATACGACATCCGAGCAGGACAAGGCGAAGGCAATGATTTTTCTTCGCCACCACATTCATGAAAGCCTGAAAATGAATACTTAACGATGAAAGACCCGAAAGACTTGTGGAAAAAATTGGAAGATCGGTATAACCACCTAAAAACGGTTATTCTCCCAAATGCAATGTATGAATGGGTGAATTTACGCTTGCAAGATTTTAAATCGGTAAGCGAATATAATTCTGTTGTTTATAGAATTACTTCTACACTGAAATAATGTGGAGAAACTATTACCGATGCAATTATGTTGGAGAAAACGTTCACCACGCTTCATCCGTCAAATGTTATTCTACAACAGCAATATCGAGAGAGAAAATTTCAAAAGTACTCAGGTATTATTTCTTGCTTACTGTTGGCTGGGCAAAATAATGAGTTGCTGATGAAAAATCATGAGTCCCGACCGACTGGTACTACTGCAATCCTTAAGCGAATGCAGTCAATGTTAATAATGACAATAGTCGAGGTAATGGTCGTGGACGTGGTCGTGGTGGATATCGCGGCCGTGGACGTGGCCGTGGTCAAGGTCGTGGTGGTGGCCGAAGTTATCATGGTTATCAATATTTCCGTGGTGGTTATTATAATTATCGTGGTAGTCATCAGAATCTCCAGAAGAAGAAAGACAGTAAAAATGAGAACAAGCAAACTGAACACAAAAGTGAATGACGAACAATGTTACCGATGCGGTGGTTTGGGCCATTGGTCCCGCAGTTGCCGTACGCCTAAATACCTTGTTGAGCTGTATCAAGAATCAAAGGGCAAAGGAAAGAAAATTGAAACGAACTTTGTTCGGGGAGAAATTGCTTCAGCTTCTGGTGTTAATGATGAAGGTGTTAATTTCGATGTCGACGATTTTCTGAACCTCTCAAATGAAGAAATTTGACCTGTTATCGTTTTATAAATTATATGCATAATTATTGTGTGATTTGGTGTGTATCATTTGAATGTTATGTTTGATATAATTATTATCGTGTGAATGATATTCCAGTGTTTGCTATGTACAATTTGTTTTCAATAATATGTATTAATAATTATGTGTTTGTTCATAAAGGATTTTATATGATGGACACGAGCATGTGCAATGGAGAATTATGTCTTGCAGACTGTGCAACCACTAATACATTTCTGAAAAATAAGAAATATTTCGAGCATATTGATATGTAAGAAGCCAGTGTTATAACTATATCGGGGAGCACAAATATAATTGAAGGCTCCGGAAGAGCTAATATATTGTTGCCCAGAGGAACAAGGCTGATTATTGAAAATGCCTTATATTCCCCTAAGTCTCAAAGGAATTTATTAAGTTTTAAAGCGATTCGAAATAACGGATATCATGTTGAGACTGCACAAAAGGGAGATATTGAATGTTTGCACATTACAAATGTGATTTTGAATAAAAGGATAATTCTGGAAATATTACCATGTTTTGATTCTGGCTTATACTACACATATCTTAGAACAATTGAATCATATGCTATCCAGAAGTTTAACAATGACAGTACATTTATGTTTGACATGACGGTTGGGCCATCCAGGTACAATTATGATGCGAAAAATAATTGAAAATTCACGTGGACATTTATTAAGGAACCAGAAGATTCTTCAATCAAATGAATTAGCATGGGTTGCTTGCTCTAAAGGGAAGTTAATTATTCGACCATCACAAATGAAAGTAAAGACTGAATCTATTGCATTTTTGGAGCGTATACATGGCGATATTGTGGGCCGATACATCCATCATGTGGACCATTTAAATATTTCATGGTATTAATTGATTCATCAAGTAAATGGTCCCATGTATGTTTATTATCTACGAGAAACGTGGCATTTGCAAGATTACTTGCTCGGCTGATTAGATTAAGAGCACACTTCCAAATTATCTGATAAAGAAAATACGCCTTGATAATGCTGGTGAATTTACTTCCAAGGCATTTAGTGATTATTGTATGTCTATTGGTATTGACGTCGAGCACCCTGTGCCGCATGTCCATACACAAAACGGTCTTGCAGAATCGTTGATTAAATGCCTGCAATTAATTGCAAGGCCATTATTGATGAAGTCGAAACTTCCATCGTCTTGTTCGGGACATGCCATATTACGTGCAGCAGCACTAATTCACATCAGGCCAACAAGTTATCACGATATTTCCCCATTGCAAATGGTTTATGGTCAGGAACCAGATTTCCCATCTAAAAATTTTTGGATGTGCGGTATATGTTCCAATGCGCTACCACAATGCACAAAGATGGAACCTCAAAGGAGGTTGGGAATATATGTCGGATTTGAATCTCCATCAATTTTAAAATATTTAAACCTTAACTGGAGATCGATTTACGGCCAGATTTGCCGACTGTCACTTCGATGAAACAAATTTTCCGACATTAGGGGGAGAAAAGGGAAGCTGGAAACAAATATTAGTTGGAATGAATTATCAC
>JAPQWV010003303.1:0-43152 GCA_027422505.1 Craterostigma plantagineum
TTCTCGGGCCCATCTATTTTAGTCCGCATCAAATTCATAAGTCAGATTTATATTCCTGTCCAAGAAAAATGTACTCATCCTTTTGATTTATTATCCTTTACTCTACCCAAAATCATTATGGATCCGAAGTAAAATTCAGTCTACCCAAAAATTTTAATCATTTACCCGATAAATTATTTCACCCCAACGAATTTTTATTATTATTATTTTTTTCAAGCCTAGAAATATAACCACAAATATAAACCCGAATTTCGGGCTATCAATATCGCATATCCAAAAATTTTACACACACACCGTAACACATATACAATTCAGACACAAGGATTTTCAAAATATAACTCATGCCCGAAAATTCCACATAAGTCACATAGTTACATCGAAGCATACTAACACAAAATTACATAATCGAGTATTGAACGTACAGACTAGGCTGGTTCTCCAGGCTTTTGAGCGGCAGTACATGGACAGTCTTCAGAATCTAAAGCCTACGCCTGATACCACCTGTGACGACCCTCGTTTCTAAGTAGGGTTACTGGCGGATTTCCGCAATCGTAAGCCGGCCGGAAGGCCCGTCCAATTAAAACTTTTTCCTAAAATAATATACATTACTATAAAGGTATGTCTACATCGTCATCTCTGTACACGGGCTAAGGCACCAAAATGACAGAAGAACAAAAATCCTAGTGTCGCTCCACAGGTCTTCATCCATGTACCGCCCCTGCCCTCAAAAGTCCGTGGAGCACCGCCACCAGCCGCCTCAGTCTTGACGCGCGTCGGCGTCAGACTCAGTACCTGCAACACGTAAACACTGAGCGATTTGCCCAGTAGGTGATAGAAATGCATGTATGCACGTGAAAGCTCATTCCCGATCCCAATATCTCACATGCAATGTTCACTCTTTCTTTTTTTCCACACTCCTATCTCCAATCACACACACAGGGCCCTAGGTCAGACTCGACAGTTTCCAAGCTTTTTACGATAATTATTTCATTGTTCGAGTCTTTCTCTTCGGGTGTCTAAATATTAATTTTCTTTTTTTTTTGATAAATTCGAGACCTGTCAAATTTATTCGTTTTGAATCCATTGAATTACTAGCAAATTCTCTAAGTCGCATGATCGTATAAGTATGCTGTTGATTACATCAAAATCCTATGTTAAATTTTACGGGTATTACACCTTGGTCTTGCACTGCATTTTATGTTAATAATGCACTCCAAATAGAAAGAGGAGCCCCCAGATTAGTAATTAATTATAAACTGTTAAATAAAAATTTAAAATGGATCAGATATCTTATACCTAATAAAAAGGATTTACTTGATCGGTTGCATAATGCATTTTTATTTTCAAAATTTGATTTAAAATCGGGTTTTTGGCAAATCCAAGTTGAAGAAAAAGATCAGTATAAACATGCTTTTACAGTCCCAATTGGACAATTTGAATGGAACGTTATGCCTTTAGGTCTGAACAACGCTCCTTCAGAATTCCAAATTATTATGAATGATATAGGCTTAATTATTTTTTTAGTCCCATAACTTTATAATTGTTTATATTGATGATATTTTAATATTTTTCTAAAGATATTGAAACAACATTTAGATATTTTTAAAAAAATAATTATTCAAAATGGTTTAGTTATATCTAGTCCAAAAATGATTTTATTTCAAACAAAAGTTAGATTTTTGGGTCATACTATTGAAAAAGGAAGTATTACTCCAATTAATTGAAGTATTGAATTTGCGTCAAAATTTCTTGACCAAATTTTAGATAAAACTCAATTACAAAGATTTTTAGGAAGTCTAAATTATATTTCCCCTTATTACAAAAATCTTGCAATTGATACATCTGTTTTATACGATAGATTAAAAGACACCTTGTCAGTGGACAAATAGTCATACTGAGGCAATTAAGAAAATTAAAGGTAAAGTCACTAATCTTCCTTGTCTTATGCTTGCTAATCCTAATTGGCAAAAAATTATTGAGACAGATGCGTCTAATATTGGATTTGGAGGAATATTAAACAAATTTCTCCAGATCACAAATTCGAGCATCTTGTTAGATTCCATTCAGGAAAATGGAATAATGCTAAAAAAATTATGCTACTATAGCTAGAGAAGTTCTCGCTATAGTAAAATGTGTTTTAAAATTCCAAGATGATCTTTACAATCAGAAGTTTTTAATGAAAACTGATTGTCAAGCTGCAAAATTCATGTTTCAAAAGGATTTCAAGCATAATGTCTCGAAACAAATGTTTGCGAGATGGCAGACTCATTTAGCTCCTTTTGATTTTGAAATAATTTATAAAAAGGGAAGTGATAATAGTCTTCCTGATTATTTTATGCGTGAATATTTAACATGATTGCAGCAATGTCCCAATATGGGAGAGGTTTCGCCTCTAATAGAGGTGGACGTGGTCGTGGTGGTTGTGTCATCGCCCAAATGGGTAACAAGAAACTTGTAAAAGAAAATCTTTCACAACTTTCTGCATCTTCAAGCAATGCTTGGAATGAGGATGATCCAATTTACAAAGAGTTTCTTGAATACAAGAAACAAAAGGCACAATCACAAAATTCGCAAACCAAAGGAGGTACTTCTTCTTATGCAAAAAATATTGCAAAAGACGACGAAGTCGATTACGAGAAAAAAGAATAATACAGAAGTAACACTTCTATTAGAATTTAAAGACTTAAAATGGGTTGACGAACCATGGACAATAATATCCAGATATTTAGATAAAGCATCATATGCTGCTCTTTTTATAAATCTCGACTACGAGAATATTTTAAAGGCCACTGAACAGCTGATTTTGAGCATTTTAGTGCGGGTACTACCCAAACTGCTCAAAGAAAAGATTATATCTTTAGTAAATTATTATTAAGCAGATAATAACTGCTGACAATTGGGCACTTCATCCTTTAAAAGATAGAGAATATCTCCATCCTGAATCAAAATTCTGATTAAATACAATTATTATGATTATATTGAAGCTTTTAATAAGGTATTTTTATATCAGAATGATAATAAAAAACATTCTTGGTAGATTAAAATCTGCTCAAATGTTTACAAAAAGGATATTCCTAATTGGTTTTAATAATGGTGGCTATTATATGGCGCATCTATTGAAATTTTAAAGGAACAATTCTTTGGGTTTTATCAAGAATGGGTCAAAGTATCTCCCTTTCTAATAGAAGCGGAGCATAATAAACAATGTCTAGAAGGAATGGCTTCTTTACATTTTTATATTGAATTTTCTATCCCGTGGATTTGGAGATGGACTCTAGAAGTGGGTTATACCCAACAAAAATTCCCTGTCTTCAAAGAAATTTTTATATAAAATTTTGGAAGAAAATGATTCGAAAAACACAGACTGGTGAATATGAAAGCCAACAAACAATTGATAAGATCAAAGAGAAAATTTTTCTTTATAAAAATGCGATTAATAATCGTCAACAAAGGGAAGCTCCTAGTCCCTTTGAAACTTTATCCAGGAGAATTAATCTTCAGAAAGGAAAATTGAAGCCCAATGAAATTATTGAGGTCTATTTCGAAGAAATGAAGAAGGTCATTGCAAAGAATTTTGGTGTGAATATTGAAGATATTTCGGTGGGAACATCTTCAAAAAATGATAATGAAGAATTTTGCCTTGCTGGTGAAGGACAAGATCCGGAAGATCCGGATAATTTTTCTATTGAAGAAATAACGGGAGAAGACAATGCTATGGACCTCATGGGACAAGAAATTGCAATTATTAAAGATAAAGTGGCGCAAATAGTTAAGACCCGTGAAGAAATAGAGGAGTCTAACGCCAAAGATGCTCTTAAAATCAAAGAAATTAAAGATGCTATGGAAAAAGTCACAAAAGGTTGATGGTGACTTCAACGAAGGAAAATGGTCCACTATTAGCTTTAATAAAGCTAAAGATAAGTTTGAAGACTTTCTCGCCAAATTTAGCACAGCTGTCAAGATTCTCTCGACAAAATGGACATCTATGAAGAAAATTTATCTTCATTTATATATTATGACCTCGTCTATTTATAGGTCTTGAATTTCGATGTTTTGGGTGTGCTTTTTCTTACGCTCTCTTATACTCTCTCTACCTTCTCTCTTATAATTCTCCTCTACTGTAAAATATTCTAAGGAATAAAAGTTGAAGTTTTCTGTACGACTCATCTCTTAAGTAAGTTTTAAATTTTGATTTTATATATTTATCTTTTGTATCATTTAGCCTTAATGGAAGGCTAAAATATTTGTTAAACTACACCAAGAAGCCTTAATACTTAAATCATGGTTTTTTTTTCTTTTTTTCATATATATATATATATATATACTAATATGATGTATAATTTTCTTTTATTAAAATCTTTTGAAAATTGATTGAAAGAATTAAATTTTGAATAAAGATTATAATAAAATTTAATTTTAAAACCAGGAACTTGCCTGAAAACCCTAGCTAGCTCCCCCTGAAGTCACCAATGAGACCAGTGAAGCCATAAACTTGCCACACGGCTTTTTTGTCTGAGGTGGGCGTTCTTTTCATGAGCTTCTTTTACACCGTGGTGATTTATATAGACTTTCATTTTAAGCTACATTTTTACAAGTTAGGTCTTTGCTAGGTGGGCTGGGCTTCAATTAAAAGTATGATCCTAACCTACTGTTATTACAAGCCAGCATATATTAATGAATTTAATAAATCAATAAGGTTCAAACGAATTTGATTTGTCATTTGAATTTGCTGTTACCCTACTCGAACGATTTAGGTCGAAAGGGCTATTGCATTACCCTACATATATATATATATATATATATATATATATATATATATTTGTTCGAATTCGCAGCCAATGTCTGTTCGAGGTTCGCTGAGTATTTGTTGCTAATGTAATTGTTGATGCCAATGTAATTGTTCACTAGTAGAAAAAAAACCTATTAGATACGGAAAATTCGTTGTCTAAAACTAAATCTATCGAGTCATTAGACACAACTATCCAAGTATGATGTGTAGGTGTTTTTCTCGTAGAAAATCTGGGCACGGATATATACCGTTTCTGTCGAGATTGGCGAGCCCTGAACCTCGCTGGAGCACCGGGAATGGGCGGAGAAGGTTGCCGGTCAAACTGAAGTTGAAAAGAAAAAATTTAGAAGATCTAAAAGAAGATAACAAAAATTCTCAAAAGATAATAAAAATTATCAATACAAAAATAAATTTTCTCCAATAATTTGTAGAAAATGCGGAAAAGTAGGTCACAGAGCGTGAAAAAAAATATATCGGGGGTGAGAATTTTCTTGCATCGGTTTAAATCCACAGCTAAAAAGACTACAATGTAAGAAATAAATAACACTGCAGTATCTTCAAGCACCTCGAGAGATCCCAGGCTTCAAAGCTCCTAAACCCGAGCATAAGTCCCCAACGAAAAAAGCGCAATCGATATAGATATGTTAAAGGGTCAGACAAAAATGTTCCATCGACATTTCGGAGGACGAGTTCATGCTAATTATACTGAGGAGAAGAACTTCTCTTGCCGGTTTAAAGTCCAGCTCTTCACTGCAGAGCTTTGCACAAGGGCTGCCACGACGTCCACAGGGAGTTCGCCGTTGCTTCCGTTGCTCTGACTTGAATAATTAACGAGCGGATGATCGCTGCATTGGCTGGTAAAAAAAAGCCGGCATAGGCTATACGACGAAAACCAAAAAAATAACTACAAATATAATAAATAAAAATGCTAATCAAAATGATGAATTCATGCAACATATGGCTCATGCCTTTTTTCGTAATATTACCTGCACTGTCACGGTTAGGGTTCTTGGCTTCTTGGGCAAATTCACAGATACTCCACATAGCAATCCAAGACCAAAAAGATTTTTTTCGACTAGAACAAAAAAGTTGAATAACACTTCTTTTCGCCATGCAAATAGGCATGTCGCCGGCCATCATAGCCGTAGAGTCCCAAGCTTGAAGCTCCGCGCGGCCCGTTCGCCATGCAGAAGAAGAGCTTCCCTCTCGCAGAATACACTACGTCTTCGTAAGATCCCGATAATTCCCTTTGATTAGAGCTGAGTGGATACCACTTGGCTTCCATGCCAGTGTTGGATGGCAGCAGGCAAGTCTGTTATCTACTCCGTAGAGCATCATGGCAACGCAGCTCACGTCTTTCTCCGGTTCAGAGGACGAGAGGATCACTTTCTTTACTATGCACTCTTCTGGCTCACTGAAGTCGTTGGGGCGGGCGTTCCTCGGAGGGGTAGCGTTTCCATGGTAGGAAGCTTCAAGAGACAGCGAGATATGGGATTGTAGAGGAAAAAATCCTTGGTCGAGGAATCGAACAGAGCCAGCCAACCGTGAGATGAACCCTTGAACGCATCTCCTGGTCGGTTGTGCAGTTGGAGATGCCGCTGTTATCATCTGCTTCGAAGCTGGGGACTTTGCTGTCTCTTATGCTGTAGGGAAACGATGCATTTGTATTCGCCGTCGTCGTCCTCGACGATCACTTATTTTTTAGGCTTATTTCTGGAGCCAGCATCAGCCATGGCGAGATCTGCGAAGTTGACAACTGATTTGTGTCAAAAATTCTTTGCATACGACGGCGTCCCAAGCAATTGATACTCGATGATCGTCGTTGTGAAATTAACGACGGCGGCAAAGAGGGCTCTCCGGGAAAGACGAGGGAGTATAAGCACTTGACGAGTGAAAACTTATGTGAGTGTGATTTGGGAGAGTAACATCGCCTTTGGAAAATGGAAGAAGCCGACATCCTGATTTAGGTTTTGTTATTCCACAATCAACGTAGGTCTTTTCATCTATATTATATATATATACGTATAGATATTGTTACGAGGCGGACGTATATGTATGATTGATTGAAATAATTTAGATAAAAAAAGTTAAACTTCATATGATTGTTTGAAAAAGTCTAGTACTTTAATTTTTAATATACCAACATTATAGCATATTTCATCGGGATAGGAAACATACGTTTTCAATGTGCCAACTGCCAAATTATAGATAAGTTAGGATTGGTTGTTTCATGTCTCCCTCGTGTTGGCATTCTTTTGTTGTAAATAGGAACGACTCGCTCATTTTGATTTAAAATCGTCCATTGGCAATTTCATGTTCCTGCTCATAACAGATTCAAAACAGTTAGGTTAGCATGAAACCAAGTCATGTTATAATTGCTTTTGGTTGCATTAAATAGCAGCTCCGTTCGAAGAGATTCTTAAGAAATAAAGGTAAGGGCCTAAGATGAGATCGTTCTATAGAAAAATGGCTGCGATGCGCGCTGCTATAGTGCGCCGTAATCCGGAGCACGGCAGTGTCGCTAGTAGTATGGAGGGGAAATTCCTGTGGGTAACGTGGGGGACGAAGAGAATAAAAACAACGAGGGTGGAGAGGATAGTGCGAGGGTACTGAGGAGGAGGACGACGACGACGATGCGGGCGAAGAAGATGAAGGTGATGAGAAGGAAGACAATGAGGGTGGAGAGGAGGAGTTCGAGGCCACTGAGGAGGAGGAGGAGGACGACGATGAGGGCGGAGATGCTGAGAAGGAAGACGGTGATGGAGATGCCGATGGGGAGGGTGGCAGGGAATACGGACTTGATAAGTACTATCATACAATAACTTCTTCCTTTCAAGATCTTTTATATCCAATCTCCATTTCCTTATTTTTTTATCATCGATGATAAAAAAATAAGGAAATGGAGATTGGATATAAAAGATCTTGAAAGGAAGAAGTTATTGTATGAAGACCGTAAGGCTGCCATCTTTCAGGATCAAATTAACAAAAAGGAGCGAAAGATTGAAGATTATACAAGGAAAAAATATTGATGGTCGGTCATCTCTTGTTTTAGAATCTCTTAGTGATTTGTTTTGTGTGTGTGTTGCGTTTCAAAGTTTTACGTGTGTTCGTTTTGTTTCCAGTTATGACTAAAGAAATGAGGTTCTTTATCATTTGTTTTCAATGCCTAATTACCTCCATGCCCGAAACTAAGGCTGCGTTTGGTTCGTGAATTTCAACGTGGAAAAGAAAAGAAAAAGTATAATTGTACGACGCGTGAACCGTAAAGTACAATGATTCGATGCTTAACACCACACTTTTCTTTTCTTTTCCGTGTCGATTTCCGCGGACCAAACGCACCCTAAGGGAAAAAATAAAGCAGCTCCGATGAATATCAAGATAATTTCTATCAGTATTGTCTTACAACCATGACATTTAGCACTATATCTTGATGAAATCGTCATATCACAATATTATAAATAAATCGGCTCTAACCTCAAAGAACAGGAATTCCATATAACTTCAGCACATTATCCTACTTCAGAGAAAAACTATTAGACCTAAACAGCGATGGAACCAAAGGGGATGTCAGGGGATCCACCGATCCCCCGGAGGCCTGCGCTGGAATGCTGGTTTTTGGTGGCCTCGACATTTTTAGATCGGGGTGGAGGAAGAAGAATTTAACTTTTTTATTTAAAAAACAAATAAAATAGCCCTAAATTTGACTTCTTAGTGGGCTTAATGTTTATTAGAATATATTTCAAATTAGATTACACACTATTACCTAGGCCCATACAATTTAAATTACTCTAGTTAGGGTAGGGGTAAAACATTTAACCCCTAGGACCGCCCCATCCAGTCGAACCAACCCAATCCATACCACAAACTTTTGGGTTAACGCTTTGCTTGGTTGGTTTCGATTTTAGAACATAATAGTGAGCCGAACAAATGGCATATATAATGATATAGTGCATTGGTAACATCTATTCTCTTTTATTAAGAGAGAGTGCCTCGGTTAAACCGCTTTAATTTGGACTTAATTTGGTCTGTATGAATACTTAATTAAAGGGAGTTACTTAAACTAACCACCCACTAACATTAAAATAACCACCCACTAACAGCAGTTACGATGCCCAGTTCAACAAAAAAATTAAATATATTTTCTGCACACACGTTAGGGTGTGCAAGACATACTAGTGACATCTATTGATAATTGCACGATTTAAATAATCCGTATGTTTGAAACTCAAATATCACACAAATTAGATAGTCAATACGAAATTATATTCTAATATATATTATATCTATAAGCTTACTATAATAATTATTTAAACAAATAATTATTATGCCGGGTACCCGAATAACCCGATCGGATAGAAAATTAATACACCACATCCGATTCGAACAATATTATCGGGAAATAAATACCCGAACTGACCGCCAAACAACCCGACCTGAAGTTTCCGAACTCGATCGGATTCGGGTAAAACTCGAATACCCAAGAATCCCGAATGCCCACCCCCACCAACGGGTCGAGAAGCTTTCAAATCTTGGGGCATTCCAGAAGGTTCAACCTTTCGCATTCTGGCCCCAAAGCTCAAACGGTCAAAAACGCAAGGGTCGCAGTGATTCCAACACTATCATTACGAATTCATACACTCTCAGTCACCTATGCTCCATCAAGAAAAAGCTTGAGTTTCGTGTACGATTCTTTGGAAAGCTCGACTTGTGCTGCGATAACGAGTTCAAAAGTCGTTGGATATTAGAGACGATCGTCGTTAACCCGAAAGCACGAGAATATTGGGGCGATATCGTCTTATTCTTGGCAGTGTCAAATACACGCCTCGACTTATCATTCAGACGAACTTCTGACCTTCTATTGCCGCAAACCAGAATCCGACTACACCGATGCAACAAAATATTCCAAGATTTCATCCCTCGCGATCACTTTCCTCCATTAAAATCCATTCATGCAGCACTTAACAACGACCAGTCGCAACGGTCTTTCACATGTCACTATAGAAATGCTTCACCAATGTCCCACCAATTACTGGTTTTCCAAGTCTCATCAAGACATAGGTTGTGAATGTTACCGAATCAATTACTACTTAATTTTGGGACAGAGATCATGCAGGCTATGGGAGCCGCAGAAGTTCATAACCATACTGACTGTCAAATCTCCACGTCTTGGCTTCGACCCTACTTTTTGCTTCAGCATTTTATTGGGATTTTGGAGATCTTCTTCCAGAACATTATCTCTCCTCCCATGGTCGCTATTGTTGTATATTTTAGTGTAATTGGAAATAAAGCAAACACGAGTTAGGAGGTGCGGAGTGCACGCTCGGGGTGCGTTTTATTTCGGAACCCGAAACCCTTTCACTCGAAAGGGTGTGCATGGGCGAATAGGTGCGCATGGCGATTAGGTGTGATGTCTTGATAAACAGACACCACCTTTAAATGGGTTATGTCTATTTACGAATAGACACAACTGAAAATACTTTGGGTTATAAATATCAGAGCAAACAATCGACTTAAACGACGAGAATTCACAAAACGCATTAAGAATAAAAAGCGCTCTAGTCTTATCCCTGGACGAATTTGATGTAACTCGACAAAAGGGTCCAAATATTGTCTTTGGAAAGTGATTTTCCAAACACGATTCTAGAGTATATCCTGCCATATAATCAGAAAACCCTAAATCCTCCAACAATCAAAGACAATATTCCGGTTGATTTTAATGGCTGAAACATTGGGAGACATGGCTTCGAAAATCTGCAAATTGGATAAGTTCGAGGGGGTGGATTTCCGCCGTTGGCAGAAGAAGATGCACTTCCTTCTGACGAACCTCAAAGTGGTGTACGTATTAAGCACGCCCATGCCCGAGTCGAAGATGAAATGCTGGAGGCTGCCCGGAGGAGTAACAAATGGGAGAACAACGATTACATCTGTCGCGGCCATATTCTGAATGCTATGTCGGATGCGCTGTTCGGTATATATCAGAATTTTGACTCGGCGAAAGCCTTGTGGGATGATCTCGAAGCGAAGTACATGGCAGAAGACGCCTCGAGCAGGAAATTCCTGGTTAGTAATTTTAATAATTATAAAATGATCGATGCAAGACCGGTGATGGAGCAATACAATGAACTACTTCGGATACTTGGCCGGTTCGCTCAACACCAACTGGTTATGGATGATGCGATAGCGGTTTCGAGTATAATCGATAAGTTGCCGCCATCGTGGAAAGATTTCAAGCACACTCTTTAACATAAAAAGGAGGAATTATCTCTGGTAGAATTGGGTAGTCATTTGCGTATAGAGGAATCTCTTAGGGCGCAGGAAAATGACCAACCAAAGGGCAAAGCCATTGCTGGAACGTCGAGCGTTAATATGGTGGAAGAGCGTGCCAAATACAATAAGAAGCGCAAGGGTAATGGTAATAACCATGTAGCTTCCAACAAAAGGCCTAAAGGGGCTTGTTGGAAATGCGGCAAATCTGGTCATTTCAAAAGGGATTGCCGTGTTGGAAAAAGTGGTGGTCAAACAAAGGACACCAACGGAGCAAGTACCTCGGGTGAAGGGTCTAAAAACCCTAACCCTAACAAGGTCAGGATTTGAACATTTGTTATAGTTCTGGTGTGCCTTATGTATCCTTTAGTCCTGAAGCATTTTATGTACAGGATGATGGAGAAGCTTGGTGGATTGACTCGGGTGCCACAACTCATGCATGTAAAGATTGAGGCTGGTTTAAAGACTTTCAACCAGTTGAAGACGGATCTGCTTTACATATGGGCAACGAGTCAAGTGCTCCAATAGTTGGTGTAGGAAGTGTTATATTAGAATTTACTTCGGGAAAAACTATTACTTTATGTAATGTGCTGTTTGTACCTAAGTTGCGTAAGAATTTAGTGTCTGGTCCTGTCTTGAACAAATGTGGTTACAAGCAGATGTTTGAGTCAGACAAGTTTGTATTGACAAAATCCGGAAACTTTATCGGTTTTGGCTATTATAATAATGGAATGTTTATGTTGAATTTAAATAAAACACGTTCTTACAATAATTCCGCATTCATGACATGTTTAAACGTTAATGATTCGGTGCTTTGGCATGCTAGACTAGGACATGTTCACTATAGACGGATTTATGAAATGTCAAAGGAAGGATAAATACCTCCTTTCGAAATTAATTCTGAAAAATGTAAGACTTGCATGCTGACTAAGATCACGAGGCAACCCTTTCATAAGGTAATGCGCTCCTCGGAAAAATTAGAACTTATTCATAGCGACTTATGTGATTTGCATGCTACTCCTTCATTAGGTAACAAAAGATATTTCGTTACGTTTATTGATGATTCATCTAGATTCTGTTACGTTTATTTGTTGCATAGCAAAGATGAAGCTTTAGATAAATTTGTGATTTATAAGAATGAGGTTGAATTGCAACAAAATGCAATGATCAAAAGACTCAGAACGGATAGAGGTGGTGAATACTTTAATCCGGCCTACTTTCAATCAATAGGAATTATTCATGAGACTACTGCTCCGTATACACCACAACAAAATGGTGTATCTGAGAGAAAGAATAGAATCCTGAAAGAAATGGTAAATTCCATGTTATCGTACTCTGGATTGAGTGATGGATTCTGGGGTGAAGCTATCTTAACGGCTTGCTATTTGCTCAATAGGGCTCCAAATAAACGGAACAAATTGACTCCTTATGAACTTTGGTTCAAAAAGAAACCAATGCTGAACTATCTTCGTGTGCGGGGCTGTAGGGCTGTTGTAAGGCTTCCCGAACCCAAAAAGAAAAGTTTAGGCGAAAGAGGTATAGATTGCATTTTTATGGGATATGCTGAGCATTCCAAGGCTTATAGGTTCTATGTAATTGAACCTAATGACTCTATCTCGGTTAACACCGTAGTTGAGTCGAGAGATGCAATTTTTGATGGGAGTCGTTTCTCAAGTATAACTAGACCAAAGGATATGATTCCAATGACAAGTGAAAAGGAGGAAAGTTCTAAACTGACTAGAAACAAGTCACTTGAACTTAGGAAAAGCAAAAAGGAAAGAAAACCTAAGTCATATGGACCGGATTTTCATTTGTATTTAATTGAAGGTTCTAGGGATGAGGTCTCTTACCCAATACCTATATTGTTTTAATGTCGAGGACGATCAAAAAACATTTGATGAAGCAATGAAGTCTCAGGATGTTGCCTTTTGGAAAGAAGCCATTAATGATGAAATGGACCCTATCATGGGTAATAACACTTGTGTGTTGTCAGATTTACCACCAGGTTGCAAACCTTTGGGTTGCAAGTGGATCTTCAAAAGAAAGATGAGAGTCGATGGAACAATTGAGAAGTTCAAGGCAAGACTAGTCATTCAAGGGTTTAAACAAAAACCCGGAATTGATTATTTCGATACGTATGCACCAGTAGCTCGTATCTCGACTATTAGATTGTTGATTGCGATGGCAGCTATTCACAATCTTGTAATTCACCAAATGGATGTGAAAACTGCATTCTTGAATGGTGATTTAGATGAGGAAGTTTATATGAAACAACCTGAAGGCTTTATCATGCCGGGAAATGAAAACAAGGTGTGTAAACTTGTTAAATCCTTGTATGGATTGAAACAAGCACCTAAGCAGTGGCATCAAAAGTTCGATGATGTGGTCTTGTCTAACGGGTACAATTTGAACCAAGCAGACAAGTGTGTATACAGCAAGTTTGATAACTCTGGCAATGGAGTAATCATTTGTTTGTATGTTGATGACATGTTGATTTTTGGCACTGATCAAGAACAAGTCAACATGACTAAGGAATTCTTGTCATCAAGATTCTCCATGAAAGATATGGGGGAGGCTGACGTGATCTTAGGTATTAGGATCAAACGTGAAAACAAAGGTATTTCCATTACACAATCTCACTATATTGAGAATGTGTTGAAGAAATTCAATTGTTTTGATTGTACTCCCGTGAGTACACCTATGGATACAGTATGAAATTGTTGCCTAATAAAGGTAATCCAGTTTCTCAGCTTGAATATTCTAAGGTGATTGGATGCTTAATGTATGCCATGACAAGCACAAGGCCGGATATTGCGTATGCTGTAGGAAAACTTAGTAGGTTTACTAGTAATCCAAGTACACATCATTGGCAAGCAATAAGGCGGGTACTTAAGTACCTAAAGAAGACTATAAATTATAGTTTATATTACGTTGGCTCACCTTCGGTTCTAGAAGAGTGATGCCAGTTGGATCTCTTGAAGACCATTCCTCGACAAGCGGATGGGTATTCTTGCTTGGAGGAGGTGCAATTTCGTGGGATTCTAAGAAGCAAACTTGTATCACAAATTCGACGATGGAATCTGAGTTTGTTGCCCTAGCAGCCTCTAGTAAAGAAGCAGAATGGCTGAATAATTTAGTCTATGAGATTCCGTTGTGGCCTAAACTCATATCACCTATCTCAATCCATAGCTCTGCCACTTTAGCAAAAGCTTATAGTCACATGTACAATGGAAAGTCAAGACACTTAGGTGTTAGACACAGTATGGTTCGTGAATTAATCACGAATGGGGTGATATCCGTTGACTATGTTAGATCGCAACAAAATTTAGCGGACCACTTGACGAAGGGGTTAGCGAGAGATTTGGTTAACAATCTGCAATAGGGATGGGATTAAAGTCCACATAAGTTCTAATGGTAAGATACCCAATTCCCCTCTGATTTTGAAAGTTAGAGCATGAATTCAATGTGGAAAGCTTACACTTAGAATTTGGAGCACATAATAGTTTGCATATCATCCCGAGATATGTGCTCGGATCTGCATGCCAGTAGGTTGAATTAAAATCTTAATAGCCTTTTTGAAAAAGTGCAGGTGCAGATGCACGAAGAAAGAAGCTACCTATGTGAATGTGAAGTTTTGCCGCTTCAAGAATCTTTGGGCTGAGATTCCGTACATTCATGAATGGATATGGACACATGGCATATAATAGTGTCAGGTTTAGTTTTGTTTATTTTGAAAAATTTGTGTGTGCATTATCTTCATGTATTCAAATGGGTCGAAGGGTTCAATTCATAGAACACCCTATCTTCTCGAGTATTTGGAATGTGTAGTGTACTAAAGTGGAAATTCAATCTTTTACGATATTTTCATTTATGCATAAGTTTGTTTTGTGTTGATTGTCTAAAGGAATAACTCTAAAATGGAGGAGGATTGTTGTATATTTTAGTGTAATTGAAAATAAAGCAAACACGAGTTAGGAGGTGCGGAGTGCACGCTCGGGGTGCGTTTTATTTCGGAACCCGAAACCCTTTCACTCGAAAGGGTGTGCATGGGCGAATAGGTGCGCATGGCGATTAGGTGTGATGTCTTGATAAACAGACACCACCTTTAAATGTGTTATGTCTATTTACGAATAACCACAACTGAAAATACTTTGGGTTATAAATATCAGAGCAAACAATCGACTTAAACGACGAGAATTCACAAAACGCATTAAGAATAAAAAGCGCTCTAGTCTTATCCCGGGACGAATTTGGTGTAACTCGATAAAAGGGTCCAAATATTGTCTTTGGAAAGTGATTTTCCAAACACGATTCTAGAGTATATCCGGCAATCAAAAATCCCTAAATCCTCCAACAGCTATTTGGGACACGGCAATCATTTATCCACCAGACAAGTATAGGACATAGCAATTACAAGAATCACGTTAATCGTCTTCTTTGTTTAATGCAGTTGACAACGTTTGGATTTACATGTGCGCCACTCTATTTCGTCTGGGTAAAAAGGATGGGAATTCACGAATGCAAAAGCCTCAGGTCAGATTTGTTGGCCAGCAAACGTTGTGTTCGAACAACTGGGCCATAGGACACTGCACACAGGTTGCCGAGTTGATTGTTTCCTTCGTGGTGCAATGGTGTTATTTTCAGTTAGTGGTATTCGCACGGCAAAGTTTTTCTTAGGTATTGCCTGTCTTCACTTTCACCTTGATCTTTAAATCAACGACTAGGATTCTCTTCTCGATATAACACCGTTTGCAAATCAAGGAACGAAGCTACATTGCGAGACGAGATAAACAAAATGCTTCATAGGTTTGCGAAAGGTTGAGCTCTTGTCTCTTTTTTTATTATTATTTTTTTTCTTTTTTTTTTTTCTATAAATTTCCGTTTTTTTGTTTCCTTCTCTTGAATTTTTTTCTCCTCTCATTCACTACAAAAAAATAGCAGTAGTAAGTGACATTTATGTTTTACCTTTTCCCTCTAGAATTATTCGACAAGTTGATAAGACTCATAATTTATTTTTTTAATTTATTTCTGAATTCCCTTTATTTAGATATATATAGCTGGTTCTATTGTATGATATTATTTAAATTATTAGCTCATAGTGGCATATCTTTAATGTTGATCATTGGTCCTTGCATTTTACAAGTTCATAATAAGTACAATTTTCTTATAAATTAAGTAATCTTATCATTATTATACAAGAACAAGATTAACTTATATTAAATAGACATATTTTACACCCGTGTAATGCACAGGCATAAAACTAGTATATTACATCATAAAGGAAAATAAACTATCATAAATGAAAATATTTGGAGATAATCATGAGAGATAATCATGGGATTTGAGATTATCCATTATTGATGATTATCCGTTATCAGAACCCTCGAACTTCCTTTGAGCTGGAAATAGCCTCCATTATAAAGTCGTCGAGCCTGAAAATCGACCATCAATTCTCAATTAACGCATGTTAGAATCGAAAAGAAAGCCATAGATGCATAACACACATAATCACACATTAGAAACCTTATGATATTTGAGCGTCGACAGAAAGTGGAGAAGGATCAGCAATGGCGCGTTTCTTACGAATAGAAACAGCGCACTTTTTAACGCCAAAAGCGTTGGATATTACAACCTTCATGTCGCCAGCATAATCAGCACTTTCAGAAGCCACACAACTGACGATAAGGGAGCATTGTCAGTAGCTTTTGCGCAATCAGCAGCACGTATTATCTTAGGCCTTGACCCTAATCTTCCTTTCCATGGCGCAATTCTCCACTTTGCTGTAAACTTATGTGAAGTGACAGCCAACTGCAGGAACATATCTGAATCTAGAGAAAAAAGTTGACTTATTTTGCAATCAATGACAGATAATTTAAATGGCGAATCGAAGGGAGGGGGAAATAGGATATGTGCCTAGTGAATGTATTCCAAGCTAAGGACCTTCCTCTTGAAAATCATGCTAATGTGGCAACCAAATCGTACCTTGAGATCTACGTTAGAACGGCATTTTAATACATCGTTGAATTGACGATCTTTGAGTATATAAAATTCCATTTCCCAAGCCCGTGCTTTTCGATTCCCGCTTTAAGCGCCGCTTTTTCTTCAAAAGTCCACCTAAGCTTTGGCAACCCATTTCAGAAATCTTGAAGCAAATAAAATTTGTCTCCCTTGGCTTCAAGTAAAATCCTGAGGAAATACAGCGTTACCATCCATTTACGCGGATGAAACTCAGGCTTGATAAATATGCATTACAGTACATAGTTTTTTATTATGACAAATAACAAATCAAACAATAACAAAATGATTGATGCATCAAAGACTAAATCCTTAATGGTAAACCCATTATCTGTGTTCTCCCTATAGCCTCTAGTAATAACTAATCTTACAAAAACGTTTGGACAAAGTAAAGTCATGGGAGAAAAGCACATGAACAAATCATTCGGTCCATATCATAATACGGTATATAATAGGATAGAGTAGAACCAAACCTTAGATATACCTATACATGCAACACACGGAAAACCCTAACTCAACCACAAAAGATTCACCAGCCACACCTCTAAAGTAAACACACAAAACCAGGAACTTGCCTGAAAACCCTAGCTAGCTCCCCCTGAAGTCAAACAGAAAGAACAGTGATACCAATGAGACCAGTGAAGCCCTAAAACTTGCCACACGACTTTTTTGTCTGAGGTGGGCGTTTTTTTCGTGAGCTTCTTTTACACCGTGGTGATTTATATAGACTTTCATTTTAAGCAACATTTTTACAAGTTAGATCTTTGCTACGTGGGCTGGGCTTCAATTAAAAGTATGATCCTAAACTACTGTTATTACAAGCCATCATATATTAATAAATTTAATAAATCAATAAGGTTCAAACGAATTTGATTTGTCATTTGAATTTGTTGTTACCCTACTCGAACGTTTAGGTCGAAAGGGCTATTGCATTACCCTATATATATATATATATATTTTAATTTACAGCAATCGCAAACCATCTCGATTGCATAAAAAACCACTAACAAGGCATATTGGAATGTTGCTGCCCCAATATGAAAGTTGAAACTTTTATGAGAAGAAGGTAATAAGACTCTGATGGTACCTTATCTATTTTCGCTTTAAGAGCTTCAAATTCGCAGCCAATGTCTGTTCGAGGTTTGGAGTCGCTGAGTACTTGTTGCTAATGTACTTGTTGATGCCAATGTAATTGTTCACTCGTAGAAAAAAAGTATTAGACACGCAAAATTCGTTATCTAAAACTAAAATTCAATATCTATCGAATCATTAGACACAACTATCCAAGTATGATGTGTAGGTGTTTTTCTCGTAGAAAATCTGGGCACAGATATATACTGTTTCTGTTGAGATTGGCGAGCCTGAACCTCGCCGGAGCGCCGGGAATGGCCGGAGAAGGTGGCCGGTCAAACTGAAGTTGAAAAGAAGAAGGAGCTGAAGAAGGTCGCGACGTTAGGGAGCCGTCGGATCTTTATGCGCGCGCAATCGGATGGCTAAAGTTTGAAGGCCGGGAATAAAATATCGCCTGTTGGATGACGCGCGGAGCTGATCAGGGGCTCAGATTAAAAGTGACGAGATTAAGCGGATGATGAATGATGGCCGTTAGATCAAGATCGGAAGGCACACGGTTAAAACGGATATTCACTTATAAACGCGCGCTTTATGCTTGATCACGAGCATCGCATGTGAGACGTGGCGCAATATGGAGCCTTGGATCAGATAGAATGGACGCTGAGATAGATCGCGCATCACACTTAAACATGAAATCTGCCTATATAATCTGCATTTCTGGTTCGACTTAGCATCTTTGAGCGTCTGTAGTTTCGTATTAAGTGAGAATCACGGTGAGGCTTAAACACGAAAGTTGTAAAGGGCACGGCGGCGGTGTTATTAATACAGAAGGAAGCTCGGTTGATCCGTGGACGTAGGCCAAACTTTGGGCCGAACCACGTAAATCTGTTTTCAAGTGTGTGTGAGTTTGGGTGCAATCTGAGCTTTGATTGAGCTTGATATAGTTCAATCGATCCTAAACACTTGCATACACTTAAAGTACACCGAAACACCATTTCTAAGGTAGCCATTTCCCAACAGTTCTAATATGAAATTTGTCACAATTCCGTTTTCATTTGCGTATCTAATCCATGTAATAAAAGCATTAAATTACTTTGATAAAATGAAAAACTTTGTCATAATCCGTTTCTAATATTCATAATTTAGACACGTAACTAATTCTATGTCTAATTTTTTAGTCCGATACTATGATTTATTGTTATACCCGTTCGAAATGCACGTAGAAGACAATGTTTTGGACGTTCAACCTTGATTTTGTTAGGTCGTTACAAGACATCAGTCTATGGGCACAGTAGCGGTGAACATTCAACAAGTATGGTTATACAACAAACATGGAGATGACACGAAGCCACCTACATCAAAGAGAATCTTCAAGATAACTCTTACATGAGATGTACAGAAACAGAGGTCGATAGCTACTTTTATGTGGGCCGCGGGGCAGCCCGCCCCGCCCCCAAAAAAGGGCGGGTTGGGCTGGGATATTTTAGGCCCGCCAAGAGGCGGGCTTGGCAGGGCGGGGCGTTTATTAAATTAAATATATTATATACTACATATTATATTTAAAATATATTAATTTAATAGTTAATGATTCATTAATTATACCATAATTAATGGCACATATATAAATATATAATTAATATGTTGCTTATCCATAATTTACTAATAAATACCTTAACTAACTAAAACTAATTGATAAATTAACTTATAAAATAATAAAAAAATAAGAATTTTTCTAGGCGGACGGGCCTGGCCCGCCGCGGGGAAGGCTGGCCCCCATTTTTTAGGCCCGCCAGATGGCCCCATATAATAGTAGGTTTATCAGTGACGAGGGGAATGCGCAGAGCGCCAACGCATTAACCAATACTGATGAATTACTACCACCAACTTTCACATTTATCTTCGGACGTACGTTAGCTAAATATATCTTGTTAGCCTTGAAAGTGTGCCATTGCGGACGGCACTGTGAGAAAATACATCTTCTTTATGTTACCATAAAGTGGGCTTTTATTCTCCTTATTGTTGGGTTTAAGTATTCTCGACACCTAGCTTTCCATGATCATTGGGGACCACGATCTTCTGTGTAGGATCATAGATCTGTATTTCGAGGTAAGTTGTGTTACAGGTTTTCGGACGAATGCCATTTTTTGTCTCCATATTTGGGATATGGACGTATTTTGTCCTCCATGTTCCGAGATGTGACTTTTTCCTTAATTGATTTGGATTTGTTTTCTCCCCGGTTAATTTAACCGCACGTTAGTTTTGACGGAATTTTACAGGCCCGGCCCGCCTGAGATTACACGGGTCGTTTTGATTCCGCATTTGCAGCTAGCTAAAATCCAGACGTGCTTGGCCCAACCATTAGAATCCATCCAAACCACGATGAACGCCATTCTTGTATTCAGCTTTTGGAGAAGGAGCTGAGCAGAGTGAAAAAGTTGCTGTCCGAATCCGAGGATAGCTCAAGGGTAGATTTGATTGTTCTAATATTATTATGTGGTCATTAGGTATCGTTCCGAATACACAAACGCGAGATATCTGATTGAAGCTCAGAATCCCAGCCTTCCTCTCTCTGAATACTATGCACTCCCTGTTGGAAAAAAAAACAATAATTTGAAATTCCAAGTACTCGTCCCGGTGATTGGATGGACGGCAGTCAACGTCGTTGTTGGACATTGGCATGGTACCATCACCTGTAAGGTTGTGACTCTTAACGACTTTGATCTTATCTTAGGTGATGACTTCTTGGTGAAAGTCAAGGCGATGCAAATCCCCTATTTGGGCGGAATCATGGTCATGGACGAAAACCAACCCAGATTCATCCAAGGATACTACCATGAGAGGCCGGAGGAGGACCCCAAAAGACCCGAACACTCGTGGATTCGGGCGTCCAAGATGTTATGCCGTTCGAGCTGCCACGAGATCTTCCTCCGATGCGTCCAATCCATCACCAGATAGAGCTCGAGCCAGGGACACGACACGCACAAAGGCACCGTACAAGATGAACCCCGCCGAGCCTGCAGAGCTTAGCAGGTCGACGAGTTGATAAGTGCAGGCCAAGTACGACTATCGAAGGCCCCTTTCGGTTCCCCAACCGATTTTGCCAGTGCATGGTCAAAGTTGATAGCTTTAGCCTTATATTCTCACTTTTTTCAACAAAACTCCATGTTAAAAATATTTTGTCAATAATAGGGAGCTTAATAACAAGGTTATCCCGAGTATCATATGCGTAGCAGTATTTATTGGATGGTTGTTACACAACTTTTTTCGGAGATAAAGACCGGAGTCGTTTCCTTTCGCTTCTAAAGCATTATTATTACTATAATCCATCGGAGATATGTTAATTTTAGTATCCACACAAACCTACACTACTGTTCCTTCAAATAATAGTCTGAACAATATCACTACAATCCAACTATCTCGTTTACATATTACCTACCCTATACAAAGTATTCCAGTTGATGCAGCATAGAAATTAGGCAGGCTAAATAATAAAATTAAGGAAATAATTAGCTATTAAGAGAACTTAGTAAAAATACGAATTTCTAGGAAAAAGATAAAGTTAGATTGTGAGCGAGGTTTTTAGGGACCTCCGACGAACTTTAGGGAGATAGCAACAGTAAACAAGAGTTTTAGGGACCTCCGACAGGCTTTAGGGAGCTAACACCATCTTAGGGAAGTGTTTTGGGACCTATCGTGCTAAACAGGTCTTGTCGCCCTAAGGAAGCTTCATAAGGAAGTCATTCTGAAGCCTGAAAGGACGACTGACAACACTAAAAAGCTGTTCTGACAGTACTGCCCAGCCGCCTGCTTTTTCTGACAGCAGAGCCAAGTCCCATCCTCCTGACAGACAGCCTATACTGTGCGCCTCACATTGTCCCAGAAGGTCTTATCCCCAGGAATTCCGGGATGTAAGCCAGGTCAGACTACCTGACGTCCCTGACAGCACAGAGCTACGTCCTACCTCCGGAAAATCAGGGATGCCATTGGATTGCTTGATGAAAAACCATTATAAATAGAAGGCTTCGCCCCTTTTTATCACAAGCCAACATATCTTAAGAAAACATCACACCCTCACCACGAAAAACACTTAGAAAAGTCATAGTTCTTCCATTTTCATGTATTCAAGAGAGAGAATAGAGAGGATTGAGTGTGTATATTCAAAAGTAATAATGAGAAGTGTTGAATGTGGTCCGTGGACATAGGATTCAAATGAATCCGAACCACGTAATCCCTTGTTCTTTCTTTTACGTCTTTATTATGTCCCGTTTACGTCCTATCACATGCGCAACTAGGTCCGCACCACTTGCGGACCTTCGCGGACCTCAAAATATCCATGCCTCCCACTCACAAATACGTTCCTAACAGGTCCCAAATATCCAAAATACGTCCCTTTAAGTCCCGACACGTCCCAACACGTCCCAACAGATCCCGACACGTCCCAACACGTCCAAACACATCCCGACACGTCCCAAATAGGTCTCAAACATGTCCTAAGACCCCAAATACGTCCCATTCAGTTTCCTTACAAATAAGCACCTTACGCACGCCCTACAACTGTGTAATACTTATTTTCCGGCTATATAAATTTCCCCGAACCACGTATAAATTTCTTTGATTGGGATAGCCCCATATCAAATGGCGCCGTCTGTGGGAAATTTGGAGTTGAAGGCGTGAGTAATATTGCCTATATTGTGCGAAGTTGTGCTTATCATTTTTTAATTCCTTTTTTCTTTTCTTTACTTCTGCTGGGACGAGACGAAACACGCGCGAAAAGTCTGGACCCACTGTTCACTGAGGCCACTAGAGGTGACCACCAGGAGCTGATGAGAGAAGATGCTCTCTGCCAAAGAATCTGGACCTACACTCTGCAGGAGTTGCCAAAACACAACTCAAGCTCCCGAGACGTGATGCCATGAGCACGACCTTGGCAGAGAGAAGGAAAAGATGAAGACCCAAATTTCTACACTCGGGACCTTCGAGACCTAAAAGCCCAGCCCCGCGTTGGTACGAAGACCTGAAGCTCCGCCTTCAGGACCTCACAGCTCCGCGCTGGCATGAAGATCCGAAGCCCCTCATTCGGGACCTTCCAGCTCCTCGCTAGCACTCGAATCTCAGTGGAACCTAAAAGGAATCTCCAAACTAGGTTCGCAGATCCGTGGGATCTAGAAGACAGTTCCCGCTATCGTCCGAAGGTCCGTGGAAGATACAAGCCAAGCTCCGTGCTGGCATATGAAGGTGCTGGCATATGAAGGTCCGTGGCACCTAAAAGACAGTTCCCCGCTGCCATCCGAAGGTCCGCGGAAGATAAAAGCTCAGTTCCACGCGGACACATGAAGATCCACGAAAGGATGGAAAAGGACCCCACATGGTAGTTCATGTGGGGGTATTCGTTGATCAGGGCCTCGAACAAGGCCGAAGGGACCTCCTCCAGATATGGCAAGATCCACCCAGAGCAGTCGAAGTCAGAAAGTGACCGCCGGGGGAGGAGGACCTCCGAAAACTGCCATACATGCTGAGGAAAGGCCAGGACCTGAAACACAGATCCGAGATGATGAAATAAGCAAGACGGTACAGATAAGTCATAAAGGGATCTCAGAACACCAGGGCGGACCTCCACGAGTCCCGCTAGTGAGTCACCCGCAAAAGTGAATGGAGCTAGGAGCTCCAGAAGAAGGAAGAGCAGAGCCACGATTGGGAAGAAAGGAAGAAACTAGGGTCAAAAAGGAAAGGGAGCTGCGAGACCAACTAGCGGACCTCAAATAGGTTACGTCCGGAACTCCGATGAAACATGCAGACATGGGGAGTTAAGCTCCCTGAATCCATATGCTATTCAGTCCCAAGATGAGAAGCAAGTCGTCACACAAAGAAGGAGAGAGATGTAAAAAAAAACTACGGACGAGGGAAACCAGTGCCACGACCTTACCACAGGGAACCCTGGGAATCTCCGTCAAGGATCTCACGGAGATTCACGCCACTGTGCAATAATCCATGAGAGATCCTAACATCAGCCAGGAGACATCCCGTGTTGAAAAGGATCTTAACCGGAACTCCGGGGCCCTCTAAATATCATTCTCATCTATATTACCAATATTATAATTAATACATGTTTATCACACTAACAATTGCTATCGTTTGAAGGACGGGACATGGAGGCTCATCCAGACAGTTGCCTCAAAGGAGTCTGTCCGCCAAGGTCCCATTCCAGGCCTCGGAGCAAAATGCATAGGACATGTCCCGAACAAAGACATACCATCTCCACCATCACCTAGTGCCCCTAGGCTCATTGTAGTGGGAGGCCCTAGTGGAGTAGATTCCAAGCGAGCTAGAACGACACGCGCTGGAGCGATCGAAATAAGGCCTCAGTTCCGTGTTGGCGTGCAAAAATCCGCAGGACCTCAAAGTCCCGCTCCCCGCTGGTAAGATCCATAGAAGATCTAAGGCTAGCTTCGCGCTGGTGTATGAAGATCGGCAGAAGATCCAAGCCCAGCTCCATGGTGGCGTACGAGGATCCCGAGGATTAAGAGCCCAGCTCCCCATCGTTACGCAACAACATGGAGGGAATTCTGACATTAGCCAGGAGACATTCAACGATAAGAAGGCTCTTAGCCAGAACTCCAGGGATGAACCGGAGGGCCCACCCTAACGGGACATATGAGGACTCATTGACCATGATTTCAACGAAGGTCTGGAGATAACCGAGGAGTCCGGGGGATCTGTGCCGGCTAAAGGCAAACAAACCCCCGCATCTTCCCGATAGGAGTCGGCTCCATTTAAGTATCGTATCCTTGTCATAGTAGGAGCTTCAGGCAGCGAAGATCCCCAACTTCCAGCCGGGCCAAAAACATACACCTGAGCAGTTAGAGATTCGGGGACCTTAACGCCCAGCTCCGCATGGGCATGTGAAGGTCCTCAGGACCTTGAAGCGAGCTCCGCGCTAGCACCTGAAAAGCCCAATCTCTGCACCGGCAGCAAAGTCCCGAAGTTTTTAATAGGGATCTACAGTCTCAGCTACGCGCATACATAAAACATCCTAAGGACCGCGGCGCTCGAAGACCCAAGGGAGATATGACCCCCAGCTCCGCGCCGGCATTCGGAGACCCCCGGCGAGGTCGAAGTCCTCCACAGCACGGGCATGTGACAAACCACGGGGATTTTGAAGCCCAGCTCCCCCTGGCATGAAGGCCCGAATTTCCCGGGATCTAAAGACCAGCTCCGTGCTAAAAACGATGACCTGATCTATGTGTTTGAGATCTCCATGCCGAGCTCCTCGCCAGCATGCGAAGTCCGTTACAAGGGATCTCCAAACCAGCTGAAACCTGGCTCCGTGATGGATTGAAGGCAAAGTGGCCAATCTCTGCACTGACACGCGAAGGTCCAGGGACCTAGAAGATAGCTCCAGGCTGACATCCGAACCTCCGGAGATCCGGAGCCAGGGACTTCATAATTAACTAAGAAGAAATGAGCTCCACTTCGCCATTACTTCAAATTCCAAGCCTCCGAGAAGGAGCCCGGATACTAAGCGAGCTGGCGCTATAACCACGCACTTAAGCGAGCTGGCGCTATAACCACGCATTTAAGCTGGCGCTATAACCACGCATGTAAGCGAGCGGGCGCTATAACTATGCACTTAAGCGAGCAGGCGCTATAACCATGCGTTTAAGCGAAGCTGGCGCTATAACCAGGTAAAAAATGATGTCCCTAAGATAATACTGCCTTGTTGGAATATAAAAACTTTATTATATAATATAGGTGCACGAATAAATATAATCGATGCCAAAGGTCGACGGACCTGCGGTGCACAGGACGCCAAAGATGATATATCTGCGGTGTGATGATGCCAAAGGTCGACGGACCTGCGGTGTACAGGACGTCAAAGATAATCCATCTACGATGTGAATGATGCCCATAAGGGTGTACAAGATGCCGTCGCTGACGAGCTGCGGTGTACAGGACATCAAAGGCTCTCAGTAAGCCTGCGACCTGAATGTTACCAAAGCGAAGCTGGCGCTATAACCAGGGTAAATCAATGAGGGGATCCCCATAATTTATGGACCTAAGTGTCTATACAAATACTGAAATCGCTAAGGACATAGAGAGCCTAGCGCAAATGACACCTGAGGACAATGACGACGGCCATTGCAACCCAGGCGTGAATTCGTACTTGGCTTACGAATTACTAAGCGAGCTGACGCTATAACCATGCATATAAGCGAGCTGACGCTATAACCATGCATATAAGCGAGCTGGCGCTATAACCATGCCACGATAATAATGTTCCCAGGAACATCCATCAGGTCCCGAAAGAATGCAAAGCACAAAAACATGAAATACAGGAGAACGGGAACACCGAGGAAACATGCGAACATAGGGAATTAAGCTCCCCACCATTATGTCTCGAAAGGAATGACGAAGTATTTTTTACAGGCTATCACCATGATGAAAAAGGAGAGGTCTATACAAGTAGGATGTCCCAGGAGCTAGTAGGAACGTGCAGTAGGACTTGGGGATCTCCTTCAAAGTGCAATGCTCGAAGAGGAGCTCCGCTATCAGGTCCTCGCTAGGTCCCTTCCAGGGAAGTTAAGCTCCCCCAAAAACATCGTAGGTCCTAAGATGTCCGAAAAGGCCTTCCACCAAGTTCCCTGACAAGGTGGAGGCGACGTTCGCCATCAGCAGCATGCCAAGACAACATGCTTCTCTGCAGCAGGGAGCCAAACATAAGGGTCCTCGGAGGCCTGCAGATTTCCCTGGAAGCACCCAGGAAAATGAAGGTCCAGAAGAGCATACACGGCCTCAGTTCTCGAGGATCTAGCGCTGAAGCCGCCCATGAAATAGCGTCGCATCAGAGGCCCAAATTCTCTCAGAGAGAGAGTACTTTAAATAGTCTTGGCGCCAGTCTTCAGCTAGGTCCTATAAGAATCTCTCGGCCGTCGGGGACAGAAGATGGTGCTGGCAAAGACGAATATCTTCAGCCTTCACAGCCACCAACTGCGCAGCCACATGCACCTCCGTCATGCGCGCGGAACTGGCATCCCACTCTTCCGTCTCCTCAGAGAATGAGCTCCAGGGACCCTCCTCGCGCTATTTCACGAAAGCTTCATCTTCGTCCTTCTTTCTCCAAAGAGCTCCGCAGTTCCCTCTCGTACCGCTCCACTAACTCTGTCTGGTTAGTTATCTCCAGGTCCTGGATTGAAGACTTTGCGGACAGTCCGCAAGCTACGTGGCCCACCACCTGAGAAGAAGTAAAACTTATAAAAAGAACGTCAGAAAAGACAAACAAGAAAATGCCTTAAGAGGATGATACGCTAATTGCTCCTTGGTCGCCTCCGCAAATCCCTGGGAGACGGCCCTCTGATCATCCAGGAGCACCCAACAGCAAAGCAGTCTCATCTATTCATGTCTGTTCAGATGGTCCACAGAAGCAGGGAGCTCACTCACTGAAGTCCCTATAGGTCCCATAAGAGGCTCAACACCAAAAGGGAGTAACTTCTTTTTTGCTTTTTCTTCTAACCGTTTGGATGGAGTTGTTTTCCTTTTAACACCAGGACACGGGCCGTGATGGGAGCCACTTGAGCTCCCCTGACAGTGGAAAGAGCTGCAGGAGCATCCTCTGTCCTCACAGAATGAGGGACCTCCTCGCGAACAGCCTTGGCTAAAAGGACTGAGGGAACACGGGAGCTACTGACAGTGCACTAGCTTGGAGAGTCAAGGCACTTGATCGACAAGCGCTAGCTCCATGGCAAAAAAAAAATAAAGAAAAGGAAACGTGCCTTTCCAGAGACAGAATAAAGGTTTTTCGGTAAGGAGGTACGACCTACGATCCTTTATTTTAAACAGCCTGCCTTACAATTTATACTCTAATTTACTTTTGTCCCAAAAGACAAATTAGAGTAGGGGAGTGGTTGATGCAGCATAGAAATTAGGCAGGCTAAATAATAAAATTAAGGAAATAATTAGCTATTAAGAGAACTTAGTAAAAATACGAATTTCTAGGAAAAAGATAAAGTTAGATTGTGAAGCGAGGTTTTTAGGGACCTCCGACGAACTTTAGAGATAGCAACAGTAAACAAGAGTTTTAGGGACCTCCGACAGGCTTTAGGGAGCTAACACCATCTTAGGGAAGTGTTTTGGGACCTATCGTGCTAAACAGGTCTTGTCGCCCTGAGGAAGCTTCATAAGGAAGTCATTCTGAAGCCTGAAAGGACGACTGACAACACTGAAAAGCTGTTCTGACAGTACTGCCCAGCCGCCTGCTTTTTCTGACAGCAGAGCCAAGTCCCATCCTCCTGACAGACAGCCTATACTGTGCGCCTCACATTGTCCCAGAAGGTCTTATCCCCAGGAATTCCGGGATGTAAGCCAGGTCAGACTACCTGACGTCCCTGACAGCACAGAGCTACGTCCTACCTCCGGAAAATCAGGGATGCCATTGGATTGCTTGATGAAAAACCATTATAAATAGAAGGCTTCGCCCCTTTTTATCACAAGCCAACATATCTTAAGAAAACCTCACACCCTCACCACGAAAAACACTTAGAAAGTCATAGTTCTTCCATTTTCATGTATTCAAGAGAGAGAATAGAGAGGATTGAGTGTGTATATTCAAAAGTAATAATGAGAAGTGTTGAATGCGGTCCGTGGACGTAGGATTCAAATGAATCCGAACCACGTAATCCCTTGTTCTTTCTTTTACGTCTTTATTATGTCCCGTTTACGTCCTATCACATGCGCAACTAGGTCCGCACCACTTGCGGACCTTCGCGGACCTCAAAATATCCATGCCTCCCACTCCCAAATACGTTCCTAACAGGTCCCAAATATCCAAAATACGTCCCTTTAAGTCCCGACACGTCCCAACACGTCCCAACAGATCCCGACACGTCCCAACACGTCCAAACACATCCCGACACGTCCCAAATAGGTCTCAAACATGTCCTAAGACCCCAAATACGTCCCATTCAGTTTCCTTACAAATAAGCACCTTACGCACGCCCTACAACTGTGTAATACTTATTTTCCGGCTATATAAATTTCCCCGAACCACATATAAATTTCTTTGATTGGGATAGCCCCATATCACCAGTCACATTTTTTGTATACTTCGATTATAATTTAGATTTCAATATATTCTATTAGAATAATTTACTTATACTGATCTGATTATCTAAAATAATATACTGTTTTATTTTACCGGTGAAAAATTAATAGATACTCTATCTCAAAATAACAGTGCACAGGAACCTTTGAAATCTATTCAAATTATCTTTCATTCATGATATTATATTATATGTTTAATATATTATATTGTATTATATAAGACACTATTATACAATATTATATTATTTAATATTATAGTGTGTCATACAGTATGATATTGTTTTTTGAGAAAACCAGATTATATTATGCATTAATATTCTGTAATATTTCATTACATTATATGAATGATATTATGTTATGTTATATTACTTGTAATAAATTTTTTTATAGTATAATTTTTTTATATTATATTATATTATATTATATTATATTATCTTGTACTATACTTTATTATATTATACTATATTTTATTGTATTATACTATAATTTATTATGTTACAACACTATTTTAATCTATATTATATCATATTAAATTATATTATATTATACTCATATATACATTATATACAATAATTCATACTATATTATATTATACTAAAGTATATTACACTATATTATTATATATGTTGTATTATATTATTTTATTATTCTTTTATGTTATATTATATTGTATTATTATATGTAGTATTTTATTTTACGTTATTAAATACTATTTGAAACTATATTATATCATATTAAATTATATTATATTATACTATTATATATATGTATACAATACTTTATACTATATTATATTATACTAAAATATATTATATTATATTATTATATATGTTGTATTATATTATGTTATTATATTATTATGTTATATTCTATTGTATTATTATATGTAGTATTTTATTTTACCTTACATTATATTATGTTATATTCTATAACATAATATAAATATTAAATTATATTACATTATATTATATCATATCATGCTAAAATTATATTAAATTATTTATAATATTACTTATATATCATATATGTTGTATCGTAATGTTAGATTTATTTATATTTAATTAAAAATTATATTCATTATATAATGCAAGAATCTTGGCCAGTATGCGAATGTAGTTTTCTCACAAAACATCAAATGTGTGTTGTTCACGTTCACAGGAAGCAGCATTGGTGACGCATCTCTCCATGTGTTGTTCACGTTTGTCTCGTCAATTTCAGGTTCCAAGTCGTTGCGTTTGTCTAAGAAATATCTGCAAGGTTTGTATGGGATGTTTTGCAAAATATAAGCTGTTCGCCTTTTTGAAGTTGAAAGATCCTGCGACCTCATCTACGTCTCTCTCTGTGCACGCCGGGAGCTCGGGGGATACAAGGTTTAGGTTTTAATCAAACTTGAGGTGGACTAAGCTTGAGGGACCTGCGAACATATTTAAATATTCAGATACAGTATTACTAGTTATATACCATACCAAGTTGGTTTGGGAGGACCGAGTCCGGTCTGCCTGCGAAAGGAAAGCGACGGTTGTGTCGTTATCGAGGACCGCACTAGTGTCAGACTGTGCATTTGTGCAACCGTGATTTCGTCAGGATGCATCTGGATAAGAATGTGAATTATTTACGCATGCGACTTCGTAAGACTGCAATAATAACGATTGATCTATTTGAATCCATTGATCTATTTGAATCTATAGAAAGTGCCGTTGTGTAGGATAGATAGTGCACCACCTAATGTATGTTGTTCACGTTCATAGGGAGCATGATTGCTGACACATCTCTCCAGTTGCAAGACGGCAATCGGATAGAATTTCCAAGAACAAATGTCATCGGTCAGATCAGCAGATCCACTGACAACAGGAAGCGATTTCAAGAAATGGCTGAAAATTGTGTTCATGAATGCGAGAGTCTTGAGAGGGTTGGTACACCTCAATTGCATAATCCGCGCATACGTTCATCGACATGATGCATGTGTTTGCAATATAAGAAGGATCTTTTATTTTCTTTTGATAATATATTCTGGCGAGAGTTATGTTATTCTATTCATATTATATCCTGGCGAGAGATCTGTTATTTTCATTTGATAATATATTCTGGCGAGAGATCTGTTATTCTTTTATTAATTCATGATATTATATTATATTTTTACTATATTATATTAGATCAGACACTATTATACAATATTATATTATTTTATATTATAGTGTGGTATACTGTATGATATTGTTTTATGACAAAACCAGATTATATTATGCAATCATCTTGTGTAATATTTCATTATATTATATGACATGGTATTATGTTATGTTATATTACTTGTAATAAATTGTTTAATAGTATAATTTTTTCATATTATATTATATTATATTATAATTATGTTATATTATATTATATTATATTATATTATATTATATTATATTATCTTGTACTATATTTTATTATACTATATTTTATTATATTATACTATAATTTATTATGTTAAAAATACTATTAACTATATTATGTCATATTAACTTATATTATATTATACTCTTATATATAAACCTTTATATACACTAAATCCTTAGTGCAAAATTGTTGATAAACCTATCAACGAAACTATTCTTATAGAAACCAATTTTAGTAGATCTAATATCACAACTCGAAGATCTATTAAATGGGAAGAAATTCAATTGCCGGACAATTGGGTTATTGAACGAGCTATGCCTTTGCAGCCAAAAATTAAGAACAATCCTACTCAAATAATACAGACAACAGATGGAACTGTTCAAACAATTTGAGCAGAATAGAAAATCTGTCGATGTAAAAACTCCAAGATCTAGAATTTCTAGATCAGTCTCTTCACATTATCATATATCACCATGTGATTATATGGTAAGATCACCTTCTAGAGCTTCGACTTCTCAAGTTAGAAAACCAACCTCTAGTGATTACCTTCAAAATAAGGTAGAAGAATTAACAATTAATTCAGATAATATTGTTCACAGTGTTTTTAAAAATCAAGACGAGGAAATAATCTAGTCAGAAATGGATTTTCGTGTTTAATGGAGTTTAAACCAAAAATCGATTTTAGTCCGGGTTCACCGGCTAGAAAGAAAATTCAACAAGAATTTTTTCAACCCAAATGGGAACTTTTTAGAAAATGGTTTTTTGAAAATTTTAATAAAGAAGATAAATCTATTATCCAAGAAAACTTTTATAAAGATTTAAAAAATCAGAATGAAAAATTGCCTTTCGTTCCTTGGTTTCTATCAAAATACTTTAAAAATATGATTTCTGTTCTCGAAAGAAATTATAAGCTTTCAGCTGGGAAAAATATTAATCCTGTTTTTCCACCCCAAACTAGTTTTCAAATGGAAAAAGAAAATGAAATTAGATTTTTTAATGCTTTTCAAAAATTAGTTGAAAAAGAAAATGATACGCTTTCTGTTACTATTAATCATATTAATAATCTTTTAAAGCAACAAAATTATATAAATATGTATGTTATTGTTTTAGGAGAACAAATTTCTTTATTAAAGAAAAATATTGAGGAAATTTCATCCTCAATAAAAGACATAAAGAACTTTTTATTAAAAGAAAAAAATAATTTAGAAATAGTTGATATTACGTCTCCAAGTATTCAACCCCCTCCTGAAATTACAGATTTTAAATTAAAATCTATTTCTCAAATTGAGAAACTACTTGAAGAAAAACTTCAAAATCTTAAGCACTTTAAGGGAAGAATTTGAAGATCAATTAGAAAATTCTAAAAATCTTCAAAATACTTCTAATCAAGAAATTAATAAACTGAAGCATACTAAATATGCTGATAGGTAAACTCAAAGTAAATATTATTTCCCTAGGCCTACTCCTCAAGACATCTTGTTTGAAGAACCAGAATTTATGCTCAACAATTCGTATAATGGTAGATGCATATACGAATGGAATGTAGACGGTTATACCGAAAGACAAATTTATAATATGATACATAGACTTCTTATGTATAGCACAATTTGTAAAGCTAATCAGAAAAATGATAGAGCTGTTGCAAAAATGATTGTTGCTGGCTTTACTGGTCAGTTAAAAGGATGGTGGGATAATTATTTATCTCAACGTGAAAAAGATGATATTTATCAAACCATTAAAGAATAAAATGGTCATCAAGTTGATAATGTTGTTTATACACTATGTGTAAACATCATTGAACATTTTACAGGCCGATGGTCTGACAATTCTGAAAATATCATAACTCTTCTCAAAAATCTTTGGTGTAAGACCCTTACATCTTTTAGATGGTATAAGGATACTTTCCTTACTCGAGTTATGGAACTCCCTGAGTTAAATAGTACTCACTAAATCTAAATATATAGATGACTTACCTTCACTCTTTGCAGAAAGAGTAAGGAATAACCTTAGGAAAGGAGAATCGAGTATCGATTATAACTCCTATACCTATGGTAAACTCATAGGAACTTGCATACAAGAAGGCTTAGTCTTATGCAATGAATAAAATTAAATAAACAAGTCAAGAGACATTCTTTAGACGAAAAGAAACAATTACGAGAATTATGTGGCCAATTTGGCATGGAAAATTCCTCTACGAATAAAACTCGTAAAAACTAAAAAAATTCTGCTAAACAATACGAAAAGAAAAATTTAGAAGATCTAAAAGAAGAGAACAAAAATTCTCAAAAGATAATAAAAATTATCAATACAAAAATAAATTTTCACCAATAATTTGTAGAAAATGCGGAGAAGTAGGTCATAGAGCGTGAAAAAAAATATATCGAGGGTAAGAATTTTCTTGCATCGGTTTAAATCCACAGTTAAAAAGACTACAATGTAAGAAATAAATAACACTTCAGTATCTTCAAGCACCTCGAGAGATCCCAGGCTTCAAAGCTCCTAAACCCGAGCACAAGTCCCCAACGAAAAAAGCGCAATCGATATAGATATGTTAAAGGTCTGTATTCCTACCTCTATTCCTACCTCTTTCTTGCTAGTTAAGAATATCACGAACCAAGTAATTCTTGGTACTCCGTTCCTTAGTAACATATTTCCTATCACTAATATTGATGAACAATGATTTAAAGGAAGCTTCGAAAATAAAGAAGTGTACTTTAAATTCATTACTGAACCAATTTCACGAATCCTTAGTGAAATTAAAGATTATATTCTTATTAAAGCAAAAGAAAATCAAATAAATTATTTAAAACAAGAAATTATACTTACGATTGAGGATAAAATTCAAAATCCTAAGTTACAAGAACAAATAAAAATAATTTATAACGAATTTACATTACAAATATATAATGATCTTCCAAACGCATTCTGGAACAGGAAGAAACATATTGTTTCTTTACCTTATGAAGAAGATTTTAGTGAGAAAAATATTCCTATTAAAGCTCGTCCTTGCCAAATGATGCTGAATTATTAGAATTATGTAAGAAAGAAATAAATTCTCTCTTACAGAAAGGTCTAATAAGACCTTCAAAGTCTCCTTGGTCTTGCACCACATTTCATGTTAATAATGCAGTCGAAAAAGAAAGAGGAGCCCCCAGATTAGTAATTAATTATAAACCGTTAAATAAAATTTTAAAATGGATCAGATATCCTATACCTAATAAAAAGGATTTACTTGATCGATTGCATAGTGCAATTTTATTTTCAAAATTTGATTTAAAATCGGGTTTTTGGCAAATCCAAGTTGAAGAAAAAGATCGGTACAAAACTCTTTTACAGTCCCAATTGGACAATTTGAATGGAACGTTATGCCTTTAGGTCTAAGAAACGCTCCTTCAGAATTCCAAAATATTATGAATGATATATTCATTCCTTATAGTAATTTTATAATTGTTTATATTGATAATATTTTAATATTTTCTAAAGATATTGAAACACATTTCAAACATTTAGATATTTTTAAAAAAGTAACTATTCAAAATAGTTTAGTTATATCTAGTCCAAAAATGATTTTATTTCAAAAAAAGTTAGATTTTTGGGTCATACTATTGAAAAAGGTAGTATTACTCCAGTTAATTGAAGTATTGAATTTGCGTCAAAATTTCCTGACCAAATTTTAGATAAAACTCAATTACAAAGATTTTTAGGAAGTCTAAATTATATTTCCCCTTATTACAAAAATCTTGCAATTGATACATCTATTTTATACGATAGATTAAAAAAGACACCTTGTCAGTGGACAAATAGTCATACTGAGGCAATTAAGAAAATTAAAGGTAAAGTCACTAATCTTCCTTGTCTTATGCTTGCTAATCCTAATTGGCAAAAAATTATTGAGACAGATGCGTCTGATATTGGATTTGGAGGAATATTAAAACAAATTTCTCCAGATGACAAATTCGAGCATCTTGTTAGATTCCATTCAGGAAAATGGAATAATGCTCAGAAAAATTATGCTACTATATATAGCTAGAGAAGTTCTCGCTATAGTAAAATGTGTTTTAAAATTCCAAGATGATCTTTACAATCAAAAGTTTTTAATGAAAACTGATTGTCAAGCTGCAAAATTCATGTTTCAAAAGGATTTCAAGCATAATGTCTCGAAACAAATGTTTGCAAGATGGCAGACTCATTTAGCTCCTTTTGATTTTGAAATAATTTATAAAAAGGGAAGTGATAATAGTCTTCCTGATTATCTTATGCGTGAATATTTAACATGATTGCAGCAATGTCCAATATGGGAGAGGTTTCGCCTCTAATAGAGGTGGACGTGGTCGTGGTGGTTGTGTCATTGCCCAAATGGGTAACAAGAAACTTCTGAAAGAAAATCTTTCATAATTTTCTGCATCTTTAAGCAATGCTTGGAATGAGGATGATCCAATTTACAAAGAGTTTCTTGAATACAAGAAACAAAAGGCACAATCACAAAATTCGCAAACTAAAGGAGGTACTTCTTCTTATGCAAAAAATATTGCAAAAGACGACGAAGATGTCGATTACGAGAAAAAGAATAATACAGAAGTAATACTTCTATTAGATTTTAAAGACATAAAATGGGTGACGAACCATGGACAATAATATCTAGATATTTAGATAAAGCATCATATGCTGCTCTTTTTTATAAATCTCGTGATAACTACGAGAATATTTTAAAGGCTAGTGGAACAGCTGATTTTGAGCATTTTAGTGCGGGTACTACCCAAACTGCTCAAAGAAAAGGTTATACCTTTAGTAATTATTATTAAGCAAATAATAACTGCTGACAATTGGGCACTTCATCCTTTAAAAGATAGAGAGTATCTCCATCCTGAATCAAAAATTCTAACTAAATACAATTATTATGATTATGTTGAAGCTTTTAATAAGGTATTTTTATATCAGAATGATAATAAAAAACATTCTTGGTAGATTAAAATCTGCTCAGATGTTTACAAAAAGGATATTCCTAATTGGTTTTAATAATGGTGGCTATTATATGGCGCATCTATTGAAATTTTAAAGCAACCTTTCTTTGGTTTTTATCAAGAATGGGCTAAAGTATATCCCTTTCTAATAGAAGCGGAGCATAATAACCAATGTCTAGAAGGAATGGCTTCTTTACATTTTTATATTGAATTTTCTATCCCGTGGACTTGGAGATGGACTCCAGAAGTGGGTTATACCCAACAAAAAATTCCCTGTCTTCAAAGAAATTTTTATATAAAATTTTGGAAGAAAATGATTCAAAAAACACAGACTGGTGAATATGAAAGCCAACAAACAATTGATAAGATCAAAGAGAAAATTTTTCTTTATAAAAATGCGATTAATAATCGTCAACAAAGGGAAGCTCCTAGTCCCTTTGAAACTTTATCAAGAAGAATTAATCTTCAGAAAGGAAAATTGAAGCCCACTGAAATTATTGAGGTCTATTTCGAAGAAATGAAGAAGGACATTGCAATGGTGTGAATATTGAATATATTTCGATGGGAACATCTTCAAAAAATGATGATGAAGAATTTTGCCTTGCTGGTGAAGGACAAGATTAGGAAGATCCGAATAATTTTTCTATTGAAGAAATAACGGGAGATGACAATGCTATGGACCTCATGGGACAAGAAATTGCTATTACAAAAGGTGGCGCAAATAGTAAAGACCCGTGAAGAAATAAAGGAGTCTAACGCCAAAGATGCTCTTAAATCAAAGAAATTAAAGATGATATGGAAAAAGTCACAAAAGTTTGATGGTGACTTCAACGAAGGAAAATGGTCCACTATTAGCTTTAATAAAGCTAAAGATAAGTTTGAAGACTTTCTCGCCAAATTTAGCACAGCTGTCAAGATTCTCTCGACAAAATGGACATCTATGAAGAAAATTTATCTTCATTTTAATTTTTATATTATTATGGCCTCGTCTATTTATAGGTCTTGAATTTTGATGTTTTGGGTGTGCTTTTTCTTACGCTCTCTTGTACTCTCTCTACCTTCTCTCCTATAATTCTCCTTAGAGATGTCAATCGGGCCCGCGGCCCGCGGGCCAGCCCGCCCCGCCCCGCCTAAGGGGCGGATTGGGCCCAGATTTTTTAGGCCCGCCAAGAGGCGGGCCTCAACGGGCCAGCCCGTGCGGGCCGCGGGCTTTGGCGGGGCGGGGGCCGTTAACCCGCGGGCTGGCCCGCTTGTGCTAATTAAAAAAAAAATAAAGCCCAAAAAGAAACCCTAGCCCAAAACCCAATCACATTTTCTAATCATCTCTCCATCGCACCATTCTCTAATCATCTCTAACTTCAACCTTAGATTCGGCAGTCACCATCGACACCCTCCACAGACCACAGCCGGAACTCCAGAGCCGGACGGCTGTGCTCGGGTCGCGCCCTCCTCCACAGCCGGCACCACTCCACAGCCGCGCCCACTCCACAGCGGCGCCCTCCTCCACAGCCGCGCCACTCCACAGCCGCGCCCACTCCACAGCCGCGCCCACTCCAGCTGCGCCACTCCACAGACGCACCCTCCTCCACAGCCGGCCCCACTCAACAGCTGCGCCTCCTCTTCTGTCGAACGGTGCTCGGCCCACTCCACAGCCGTGGGGTATTTTTCTTTTTAAAGTTTTTCAGCTGTTGGCATTCTTGACCATTGCGATTTCAATATGCCTGAGATTGAGTCATCCGTAAGTGTTAATGAAGGGGGTAGTTCGGCTACAAATGTGGGAAAATCTGGATCGGATGTTTGGGTCTATTTTGATAAGCTTGACGTGGATTCGGATGGTATAGTTAAAGCTAAATGTAAAGCATGTCCAAAAGAGTACAAAGCTGGGGGTAAAAAATATGGAACATCTACTTTAAGGCGTCATATTCAAGTATGCAAGGCAACTAAGTTTCATGATTTGGGTCAAATGTTTGTTGATAGCGAGGGAAAGATACGATCTAGAAAGATTAGCCCTAAGACTTCACGCGAGATGTTAGCGGCAGCCGTTATTAAGCATGATTTACCGTTTTCGTTTGTCGAGTATGATGGCATTAAGGCGTGGATGAGATATATAAATCCAGACGTTCCTTGTGTTAGTAGAAATACCATTGTTTCTGACATGACGAAGATGTATAGGAGGGAGAAGGGGAAGCTTAAACAAATCTTGTCTATGCTTGAAAATAGAATTTGTTTAACTTCTGATGTTTGGACTGCTTGCACTAGTGAGGGATATATCTGTTTGACCGCCCATTTTGTTGATGAGAGTTGGAAGTTGAATAACAAAATACTTTGCTTTGCTTCCATGCCGCCTCCACATTCCGGTGTTGAATTAGCGTCAAAAATACTTGAATTTTTGAGGGAATGGGGGATTGAGAAGAAAATATTTTCTTTGACACTAGATAATGCTACCAACAATGATTGTATGGTTGACATTTGAGGCAGCAACTTACTCTACATGATAACTTATTGTGTGATGGTGAATTTTTTCATATCCGTTGTTCCGCCCATATATTGAATCTTATTGTTGAACTTCTTTTGGTTTTTTTAGTTTGCTAGAAGTTGATCTATGATGATTGATGACTTAGCAAGGATATTTTAGTTTGGATTGGTAGCATTGTTATTTGTCCTACTTCTCTATTTTTTTTTAAGTCGGGCGGGCCAGCCCGCCTAGGCCCGCGGCCCGCCGGTGGGGCGGTGCGGGCCTTGATATTTTAGGCCCGCCAGTATGGCGGGCCGGCCCGCCCCGCCCCGTCAAATGGCGGGCTTTGGCGGGTTTCGGGCCAGCCCGCCCCGCCAGCCCGTATTGACATCTCTAATTCTCCTCTACTGTAAAATATTCTAAGGAATAAAAGTTGAAGTTTTCTGTACGACTCCTCTCTTAAGTAAGTTTTAAATTTTGATTTTATATATTTATCTTGTGTATCATTTAGCCTTAATGGAAGGCTAAAATATTCGTTAAACTACACCAAGAAGCCTTAATACTTAAATGATGGTTTTTTTCTTTTTTTTCATATATATAATATTTATATATATACACCAATATGATGTATAATTTTCTTTTATTTAAACCTTTTGAAAATTGATTGAAAGAATTGAATTTTGAATAAAGGTTGTAATAAAATTTAATTTTAATTAATTCTTTGTCGGCTTTTGGCAAACCCGTGTTGCCGAAAAGAAGGCGTTTGAGGGCAGTGGCTGTTACCGATTGAATTAATTGAATGAGAATTTTGTGATGTAAAATCCTTGTATTCGACGATTTAATTCTAACAATCCCAAAATAAATTTTAGGATTAATGGTATATAGGCTGGAATACCTTCGGTCCGAACGGGAGCAGACTGTTTACAGTCTGATAACTGGACTGACGTCAAAACAATGTCACGTACCATTTTCCATTTTTTATTTTGATGTTTGGTATATCGGTTGAACTGCCTTCAAACGAGAGACCGATCATGGTATGAAAGAGGCTTGACTACCTCAGGTCCGAATGAGATCAATCTGTTTACAGTTTGATAACATGACTAATATGGTTAAACAAAGCCAAATACCATTATCAAGGTTTGTTTGGTGGATATTGCCACGTATCGATCATCACATTTTTGTACAGTTTTAAAAATTTTTAAATTCATGTAAAAGGATCCTAAGTATGGTATCAGAGCCATGGTGGGGTGTTAAGAAGTCAAGGTGTAGTTTAACGCCTTCTTCTAATGAATTTGATACGAAGAAAAGATATTGTTAAAAACGGTATTGAAGAGGAATATGATGTTCCTCAAGATTTAGATAAATTAAATCGTTGGACAATTCCTAAAATAGATTATAAAATAATCTATGAATTAGGAACTTTCGAAAAATTATGTTTGAAACAGGTAGTCAAAACTACCGAAGAAACTGTCTCTCTTAACAACGAAGAGATGGTTATTAGGCTTCTAAGTAATAGAGACTTAGAAAAAAATAGAATAAACCATAAGTTTATTCTTATTGGGTTAGTTCATGTAGCCTTTAAGCCTTTGACTTTAGAAGGCTTACCAGAGAGTTTTATAACAGCTCTTAGAGATGGTCGAAATCTCGACTGCAAACAATCCCTTATGGGAATAATTCAGTATAGTTTAGCCCATGGCCCATTATACTTTAATGTATAACCAAATCTCCAATTATCATTAACCGATGTTAATATTTTGGACGCTTTGACATTAAATGTCAAAAGTCACGGATATAATTACGCTCCAGGGTCGGAAGTAATTTGTATATGTTATAGGATTTATTATAAACCTTTATATACACTAAATCCTCAGTGCAAAATTGATGATAAACCTATCAACGAAACTATTCTTATAGAAACCAATTTTAGTAGATCTAATATCACAACTCGAAGATCTATTAAATGGAAAGAAATCCAATTCCCGGACAATTGGGTTATTGAACGAGCTATGCCTTTGCAGCCAAAAATTAAGAACAATCCTACTCAAATAATACAGACAACAGATGGAACTGTTCAAATACAATTTGAGCAGAATAGAAAATCTGTAGATGTAAAACTCCAAGATCTAGAGTTTCTAGATCAGTCTCATCACATTATCGTATATCACCATGTGATTATATGATAAGATCACCTTCTAGAGCTTCGACTTCTCAAGTTAGACAATCAACCTCTAGTGATTACCTTCAAAATAAGGTAGAAGAATTAAGAATTAGTTCAGATAATATTGTTCATGGTGTTTTTAAAAATCAAGACGAGGAAATAATCGAGTCAGAAATGAGATTTTCGTGTTTAATGGATTTTAAACCAAAAATCAAATTTAGTCCGGGTTCACCGGCTACAAAGAAAATTCAACAAAGAATTTTTTCAACCCAAATGGGAACTTTTTAGAAATGGTTTTTTGAAAATTTTAATAAAGAAGATAAATCTATTATCCAAGAAAAATTTTATAAAAATTTAGAAAATCAGAATGAAAAATTGCCTTTCGTTCCTTGGTTTATATCAAAATACTTTAAAAATATGATTTCTGTTCTCGAAAGAAATTATAAGCTTTCAACTGGGAAAAATATTAATTAAAATATTAATTCTGTTTTCCACCCCAAACTAGTTTTCAAATGGAAAAAGAAAATGAAATAAGATTCTTTAATGCTTTTCAAAAATTATTTGAAAAAGAAAATGATACGCTTTCTGTTACTATTAATCATATTAATATTCTTTTAAAACAACAAAATTATACAAATATGTATGTTATTGTTTTAGGAGAACAAATTCCTTTATTATAGAAAAATACAGAGGACATTTCATCCTCAATAAAAGACATAAAGAACTTTTTATTAAAAGAAAAAAAAACAGTTGATATTGCGTCTCCAAGTATTCAACCCCCTCCTGAAATTACAGATTTTAAATTAAAATCTATTTCTCAAATTGAGAAATTACTTGAAGAAAAACTTCAAAATCTTAAGCTTAACACTTTAAGTGAAGAATTTGAAGATCAATTAGAAATTCTAAAAATCTTCAAAATACTTTTAATCAAGAAATTAATAAACTTAAGCATACTAAATATGCTGATAGGCCAACTCAAAGTAAATATTATTACCCTACGCCTACTCCTCAAGACATCTTGTTTGAAGAACAAGAATTTATGCTCAACAATTCGTATAATGGTAGATGCATATACGAATGGAATCTAGACGGTTATACCGAAAGACAAATTTATAATATGATACATAGGATTCTTATGTATAGCACAATTTGTAAAGCTAATCAGAAAAATGATAGAGCTGTTGCAAAAATGATTGTTGCTGGCTTTACTGGTCAGTTAAAAGGATGGTGGGATAATTATTTATCTCAACGTGGAAAACAAGATATTTATCAAACCATGAAAGAAGAAAATGGTCATCAAATTGATAATGTTGTTTATACAGTATGTGTAAACATCATTGAACATTTTACAGGCCGATGGTCTGACAATTCTGGAAATATCAGAACTCTTCTCCAAAATCTTAGGTGTAACACCCTTACATCTTTTAGATGGTATAAGGATACTTTCCTTATTCGAGTTATGGAACTCCCTGAGTCAAATAGTACTCACTGAAAATCTAAATTTATAGATGGCTGACCTTCACTCTTTGCAGAAAGAGTAAGGAATAACCTTAGGAAAGGAGAATCGAGTATCGATTAGAACTCCTATACCTATGGTAAACTCATAGGAACTTGCATACAAGAAGGCTTAGTCTTATGCAATGAAATAAAATTAAATAAACAAGTCAAGAGACATTCTTTAGATGAAAAGAAACACTTATGAGAATTATGTGGCCAATTTGTCATGGAAAATCACTCTACGAGTAAAACTCGTAAAGAACATAAAACTAAAAAATATTCTGCTAAACAATACGAAATGAAAAAATTTAGAAGATCTAAAAGAAGGGAACAAAAATTCTCAAAAGATAATAAAAATTATCATTACAAAAATAAATTTTCATAATTTGTAGAAAATACGGAAAAGTAGGTCATAAAGCTAGTACCTGCTGTACCAAAAAGAAAATTAATAATTTAGAAATTGATAGTG
>JAPQWV010003304.1:0-43135 GCA_027422505.1 Craterostigma plantagineum
ATGAACCAACGTCCTCGATCGAACGGTACGCGTTGGTCCTCTTCGGCGTTCGATTGCTTGGCATAACGCTGTCCTCGAACTGCTGCAGTTTCTGCCCTGACTGAAAAATTTCAGCCCTTTGAGCACATAAGAATCCCGCACAGAGGTCCTTATTGTTATTGACCACACCGGCAGCATGGATTCATCATCAACAACATCGACTTCTCTCTTCGATCAACACTGAGGAATCCTCTTCGACTAACACCATTGAGTCCCTTCGACCATCAATAAGATTTTGCTCTCTTAGCTATAACATCGGAAACTCCTCGATGTTTTTTTGGCCAAGCTCCATAGCGTCATATAGGCTCCTAGTTTGCAGTTGCGACTTTATACCTCGTAACTCATCGCTAAGGCCATTAATGAAAAGAGTAATGATATACTCCTCGAAAAGATCTACGTCATCCATAGGTATCCCAAATTAAAAGTCAAATTTCTTGACGTAATTCGAGTATGAAACCCACATGCTTAAGTTCTTCAAGTTCTCTAAACAATTAGCAACTCGAAATCTTCAAACCGACAAGAGACAAGGTCCAAAAACTGTGACCAATTCATCTCTACTCGTCCTTCGACCAGATTTCGATACCACACTATAGCTTTGCCCTAAAGGTGCAAAGAGACGATTTCAATTTCTGTTTATCGTCAACATTAGGTCTCGACTTGAAATAACCAACACACATAATAATCCATGTCCTAGGATATGTTCCATCAAACTGAGGAAAGTCCGAGCAAGGCATGAGGCTACTACTACGTTGAGTTGTATTACTATTCTTTGAAAATCAAACTTACCATTTATGTTGTATGTTTCAGCCTGCAGAAGGTGATTAGACGCTGAATCGAGTCGCTACAGCAACCCTCGAGTATCACAGATGGTGTCGAGCTTGATGGTTGGTGATTGTTCTGATTTATAAGCTGAATATGCAGATTTTGCTCGATTGCTTCGAAATGAGAAAAATCCGACTGACTTCCATCGCCCATTCCGAGAATCGTAGGCACTGATACCAATGTTGTGAACTGATCGATTTTGTTTGATATTGGTATTGATCGTTGTCAATGTAACAGTAGTTTGACTATTTTGGTATTTTCTGCACATTATATATATAAAAATGAAGTTGACGAAGGAGAAGGGTAGAATTGGGATAGAAGAAGGAACTACAGATAGATCGACTAAAGATAATAGATGAAGAAGAAGACGATAGAGTAGAAAATTAGGTTAATTCATTTCTTAACCACGCAAGTGTTTGACATAGTATTTAATTAATGATAGCAATTTGGCTCATTTAACATAATTGTCGCACTTAGATTTTATATTTAATATATGGGCCTAAACCTTTAGCAACTTCAGCCCACCAGCTCTAGAAAGCCCACTCCAATATTAATTTCATTTCCTTTCTTTTTTATTTCCTTAGTCTCTCCACCCACAAATCACCCTTCTTCCATCAGCATCTTCTTGAGTTTAGCTCCAAGACCAATGGGATTATTTTACCATTCAACAGGTTCCTGACATACTGTAGAATGATGTACAGCACACACCCATAGAATCGCAGGGAAAGAGGAATCAGGCCAGCCCACGGTTATCGCTTCCCTCCGCCGCTATCTCCGCCAACTGCTGGGCGGCGAAAGATGGGTCGGCGGTTGGAGTGTGCGGAGAAGACGGCGGCTGCTAGGGCGGTTTCCGGCGAGTGGCGTGGTTGGCCGCTGGTGAGTGCTTTGCGCAGTATTGCTTAGAGACGAGTGAGATTTGAGGCTTTGTGAGCTTTGAAGGGTTGATTAGGAGCACTTCGTGGCAGCCATTGTTGTTTTAGTTTCTTCAAGTCTTGGCTTTCTTTGAGTTATATAATAATCCAGATTCAAGACGTGGCTTTACTGAAGCACCACTGAGCTTTGAATACGGTAAATGTGCGAAGAGAAAGAATCGTTAGATTGTTATCCCTTAATTTATTTAAGCTTTTTAATTGTAAAAACAACAGAAAATCCGACCCGACCAGCGGTACCCGATTGTCGGGCCCGAAATTTGATCGGGTCGGGATCGGGTTTGAAATCAATACCCATTTTGTCAGGTACCCGACCCGAAAAACCCGATAACCAAAATACCCGACCCTATCCCACCCTAGTGGGGAAGTCTTTGACAAAACTATTTGTGAATAGACTACTCTTGAAAGACCATTTTAATGAAAAAGTCTTGCTGTTATCTTTTCTTCAGTTGATATTTTCATGTTTAAAAACATTCAACTGTACCAATGCACAACACGCGGAAATGCTTCAATAGAGGATACAAAACTGAGACTTCTTAATAGTCAATTTGAGAATCTCCGAACGAGTAAAGATGAGTATATTGCTACTTACTTTGGAAAACTTTTAATATTTCTTGCGTGTTTCATAGTTTAGTTTTAAATTCTAAAGCCATTCGGTCACTACTGAAATGTTCAATGTAATGATAGCAACTGTCGAAGAAGCTCACAATTTAGCCGCTATGGACTTCAACTCCCTGATGAACATCATGAAGAACTACGAGACCAATCTAAAATACCCAATTGAATAAATTTTTACAGATAAGTACCCATGTTAGAAAAGATAGGTACCCGATTGAATGTTTACCAATTCTTCAGTCATGCCGTACCTTCCTGTGTGTGTATGGCGTATCATAACACCTTAATATAGGGTACCTAAATGTATTTGTACGGCGTAATTTATGTGTTATAGTTGGCGTACCTAGGCGTACCTAAATGTACTAATACGGTACTATTTTTCTCATGTATGATAGCACAATACGTTGATATAGGGTACCTAAATGTGTTGTTTGGCGTACCTGCGGCGGATTGAGTACCTATCTGCAAAAAATTTATTCTACTAGGTACCTACAAAGAAAAATCTGACAAGATACTAATTTACAAATTTTTTTTTCAAATGGATATTTATGTGTAAAGACCCTATTACTTAAGTATATTTTACATATTATTATTGTAGACCTTTTTGGTCCAAATGGTTATGAGAGTTTTGATTATTCCAAGTAATTATGTAAATTGGGGGTACAAATAGAAAACTCGATATGCATGTTATGTGATGTTTAAGTATGTGAAAATGTTCGATTAAGCGCTTAAATATGATTGAACTAATAAGAAAATCAAATTGTGTGATCTTAAGCTTAACCGGAATATCTATGTGATCACCTGGTTATGAACGTTTTCGTATGAATGGAATCTCGTTGCGTGCTATATATGGAATCATGTTAAGTGAAATGCAAATTGTCTGCGAGATTGAGTTATTTTAGGAAATAATATCGATGTGATCACCCGGACGAATGACTATGCTGTATATATGGAAAAGATATTCTGATTGAGCTGAAACGTGATTGATCTATTTTAGGAAAGAATATCAATGATATATCCGTTGAGTGCGATATTATGTGACTCTTAACAGTGAATCATGATCTTGCTTTCCTTGTGCGACTTAGGATTTATATTATGGAAAGTGATTAATTGATTGGGCTTATATGTGGTAATGCTGATTGAGTCTATTTATGGATGTGCTGAAATCGGATGAGATCACCATACATGGAAAGTATGCTTTGCATTATACTCAGTAGATCCTTTCTCTGTGCGAATTGGCTATCATATTTTGGGAAAGAAATCAGTTGATTGAGCTTACCGTTGAAAATATGCTGAGTGGAATATATATGGAATATGCTGACAAATGGATGAGATTACTGTGGAATGAATGTTAATCTGTGGTATTTATGGTATGATCATGCATGACCGTTGAGCTTAATTGGTTTATTCTTGGCATGATTGTTTGAGTTAATGCACGTGATTATTGAGCTTTATCTTGCATATTCTGTGCTTAACTTTCCTTGTGAAGTGTAGAAGCGATTATTGGACTATATAGAAGAGAACACTTCACTTTGAAGGGTACACACACGAACACACAAGCTATCGAATTCCTTAGAGTGATTGAGCGTTCATTTGCGATTCATTCGTAGTTTGTGATTGAGCTTTCATTTGCGAATCTGTACTCTTTGAGCGATCCTTAGAAACTCCAAACCCTAAAAACCTTGTCTTCGAACGTGTTGTGTCTGCGGGCACGTTGAGCGCACAAAGGAGCATGAGTGGAGTCTTACGCACGTGGAGGGACGAATTTTGTGGATTCGGTGGCCCTTCGGTAGCAAGCTGCATCCAGTCGGGGAATAGGTTTCCTGGGTAAACGACGTGGATCAAAACTTGGCGTGCGTCAGCCTAGAACGAGGTCTAGTGTCCATTGTGCTTCGGTTGTGTAAGGGTCAATCATAGTGTAACCGGTAACACTTAGTGATTGATTGGAACTCTTGGGGAGATCACACCCCAAGGACAGGATTAAACCCCAGTTGGGGATATAACCTGTATAAAAATCTCGTCTCACTCTACTTTCCTGCTATTTAATTTTCTGTGAGACAAACCCCAGTTGGAACTCTTGGGGTGATCACACCCCAAGGACAGCCCTATTTAATCTCGTCTCACACCCCTCCCCTCTTAGGCATATTTTACACTTCATTTGGTATCAGAGCGGGTTACTCAACGAAAGGCCTAACACGCCTGAGTTAAGATCTAATGGCTTTTTCGAGTGATGTTTTTGCAGAGGGTCAATCCCACTCTAGGCCACCTCTCTTCGATGGAACGAACTATGTAGTGTGGAAAATCGCATGATCGAAATTCTCATCGCTGTCGACAACGATCTTTGGGAGACAATCATCAACGGACCATATACGGCTGCGAAATCCGTTGGAACCCCAAAGGATGCTAAAGATTATACTGCTGATGACAAAAAGGGAATCACGCGAAACGCAAAGGCAAAAAACATGCTCGCATGCGCACTCACACGGGAAGAATACATTCGGTCAGTTCCTGCTCATCGGCAAAGGCCATGTGGGATATGCTCCAAGTTACTCATGAAGGAACTCAACGAGTTGTGCAAAAAGCCTAGCTCTGCTCACTCATCAGTACGAACTATTCTCGATGGAATCTGACGAGAATATAAGCCAGATGTATGCCAGATTCATGGGAATCATCAACCAAATGTCTCTCTCGGCAAGAAGGTTCCCGACAGTGAACAAGTGAGAAAGATACTGAGATCACTGCCGCGAGAGTGGAATGCCAAAGTTACTGCCATCTACGAAGCAAAGGATCTAGAAGCACTTAGCATCTCCGAACTCATTGGATCGCTTATCTCCTACGAGATGATTCAAACGTCAATGAATGAGAAGTCGCAAACCAAAAATCAGAAGTCTATCGCATTCAAATCCAACCAAGAAGAATCTGATTCTGACGATGAACGAGAAGGCCTGATGAACGACCTAGCCATGCTTACAAAGAGATTTGAAAGATTCGAACAGAAAAGGAGATTCAAGGGAACTCCAACAATTCCAGAACAAAAACAGGGGAATCTCCACGTCAGGGAAGAAATTTCAGAAATGCTTTTGGTGCACAAACCAGGCCACTATGCACATGAATGCCCAACCAATAACGATGAGAAAAAGGAAGCAGAAGGCCATGGTGACAGAATCTAACGACTCTGAAATGGAACAAAGTGAGGACGAGGATAACGCTTACATGGCTGACGAGGATCAGGTATCTCACTCTTCCTCCATTGAGAAAATTCATATCCTAAACAGTTTATATGGTTATGAAAGTGACTCATCTGTTTCTGATATAGAAGAAAGTAAGGAAGATTTGTGTAGGTTACTTCAAAAAGCAGAAAGAAAGATTAAGTCACAAAATTCCTTGAATAAGGAACTGATAAGGCAGCGAGATGAACTAGCTAAGGAAAAACATGAGGCTGATCTAGAGATCTCACGTCTGAAAGAAGAGTTAGTTACTGCGAAGATAGAGGGAATTCCATGTGACTGTGAGAAAATAGAAAGAAAAACAATGACTTATCGAGAGATATCGTAGAACTCAGGAATTCCTTAGATAGAGAAAAACAGAAAGTTGATAAGCTCCTTGAGGGTAAGCAGAACCTAGATATGTTGTTAAGTACTCCTAGGAACATTGGTAGGTCAGGGATAGGTTATTCCACTGAAGGAAAGCATGCTAAACATTCTGTGCCTAAGCTTAAATGTTTCTGTTGTGGTAGAAATGGTCATTATGCATACAACTGTCCTTTAAAGAAAGTTGATAAAACTAAGTATGTTTGGAGACCTAAGAAGTCATCTGTAAATACCGCTGTTGTATCTGATTCTAGCAGGAGATCACCATCTATGCAGAATGATATCTCGTATGTTAACAGAAGTTATTTCCCCGCTAACATGTTAGGACCCAACAGAATTGGGTACCTCAGAAGAGTACTTCTTTCTACAGGTACGGAAGGAATTCCAGTAAGAAAAGCAGGTGGTATCTCGACAGCGGGGGCTCCCCCGCCACATGACAGGTGATATAGGTAATTTTGTGTCGTTGAAGGCAGTTGATGGAGGATACGTTTCGTACGCTAACGACGCAAAAGTCAAAATCGTGGGTCGTCGGGGTACTGTTGGTAACATTTAAATATCACTAGATAATGTACGGTTTGTTAGGAACTTAGAACATAATTAATTAGCATTAGCCAACTATGTGATGATGGACATACCGTAGCTTTCGCCAAAGACAAGTGCCTTGTCAAAAAGGGTGATGAGATTGTGTTTAGTGCGACTAGACATGGTAACATTTACTGCATCACTCTTGATGATTGCTAACCAAAATGTCAAGTGTCTAGCAGTTACGCAGGATATCACATGGTTATGGCATAGACGTCTGGGACATGCTAACATGGAACTGATGTCTCACATATCATGCAATGAATTAGTGAGAGGAATTCCAGATATGAAAGCCACCAATGACAGAATCTGTAAAGCGTGCCAAATGGAGAAACAGACCAAGACGTCCTTTAAACCGAAGAATGTGATCTCTACGTCCAGACCACTAGAACTGCTGCATCTTGACCTTTTTGGTCCGGTACAGGTTATGTCATTGGAAGGTAAACGATATGCCTTTGTGATTGTAGACGACTATACTAGGTACACATGGGTCTTATTTCTTGCACACAAAAGTGAGGCTTTAGATAATCTTGCGCCACTGGTTAAGAAGCTAGAAAATGAGAAAGAGATGAAGATCCGTAAGATTAGGAGTGATAACGGTCTAGAATTTGATAGTAAATCCTTTGCATCTTTTTGTGACGAAAATGGTTATAGTCATAATTTTTCAGCCCCTATTACGCCTCAACAGAACGGAGTGGTCGAGAGGAAAAAATAGAGTATTACAAGAAATGGCTAGGACTATGTTGAGTGAATATAATACTCCAAAACATTTTGGGCCGAAGCTGTTAGTACGGCATGTTATGTCTCGAAAGGATTTTCCTTAGACCGATTATTAAGAGAACTCCCTATGAACTTTGGAACGATAAAACCCCTAACATAGGATATTTCCATGTATTTGGCTGCAAATGTTTCATTTTGAATGATAGGGATAAAAGAGGAAAATTCGATTCCAAGGTAGATGAAGGGATATTCCTAGGTTACAGCCTTCATTCCAAAGCCTTTAGAGTGTTTAATAATAGGAAGAGACTGTTCAAGAATCTGTGCATGTTACATTTGATGAATTTCCTAACGCAGATACTACTGAGGAAGGTATAGTTGTGTCTCCTGCAGATATACAGGTTACTGACAAAAAAGTGAACGCAATTCCGTTGGAACTAGATACTAAGTTAGAGGAACCTGAGGCTTCAGACGAACAACAGCGCAGAAAATTCAAACATGCTTCCAGCCATCCCACTGAACAAGTCATAGGGAATATCGCTTCAGGGATCAAAACGAGAGCAACTGCACGAAACGACATTACCGTGGAATCACATGACGTGCTATTATCAACCATGGAACCTAAGACAGTGAATGAAGCGCTTAACGATGAATCATGGGTGATTGCCATGGAAGAAGAGCTAGCGCAATTCGAAAAGAGCCAAGTGTGGACTCTTGTGGAAAGGCCTAACGACAAGTCCATAATAGGCACGAAGTGGGTGTTTCGCAACAAACTGGACGAAAACGGTAACGTGACACGAAATAAGGCCAGGTTAGTTGCCAAAGGTTATTCCCAGAAGAAGGTATAGATTTTCAAGAAACCTTTGCACCCGTAGCTAGACTTGAGTCAATACGTATTTTACTTGCATATGCATCTTTTAAAAGATTCAAGCTTTTCAAATGGACGTGAAAAGTGCATTTTAAATGGTTTTATAAATGAGGAAGTTTTTGTCGAGCAACCTCCCGGTTTTGAAAAAGAAGAATTTTCAAATCACGTTTTTAAATTAAACAAAGCTTTATATGGTTTAAAACAAGCCCCTAGGGCATGGTATGAAAGATTGAGTAAGTTTTTACTAGACATGGGCTTTACAACAGGAACAATAGATAACACTCTGTTTATAAAGTGCGAAGGGAATCACATACTACTTGTGCAGATATACGTTGATGATATCATATTTGGTAGCACTGACATCACTCTTTGCGAGAATTTTTCCAAGTCTATGCAACAGAAATTTGAGATGAGCCTAATGGGAGAACTCACGTACTTCCTCGGATTACAAATCAAGCAATTGGATACGGGAACATTCATATCTCAAACGAAGTACACGAGAAACTACTTGAAAAATTTGGAATGGCTGATTCCAAGGTACTTCCCACTCCTATGCATCAGACCGCTAAAATTGACAGTGATGAACAAGGTACGCCTTTTGACCAAACTAAGTATAGAGGTATAATCGGAAGTTTGCTGTACCTTACGGCAAGTAGACCCGATATTATGTTTGCTACTAGTCTATGTTCTAGATATCAATCGAGTCCTAGGGAATCTCACTTGACAGCAGTCAAGCGGATACTTAGATATTTGAAGGGAATAATCAATCATGGTATGTGGTATCCAAATTCCAAGGAATTCCCATTAATGGGATACTCGGATGCAGATTACGCCGGTTCTAGGGAAGATAGGAAAGCACTAGTGGTACTTGCCAAATACTAGGAATTCCCTTGTAACTTGGTCCAGCCGAAAACAAAATGCCGTGGCCCTATCCACAATCGAAGCCGAATATGTGTCCTTAGGAAGTTGTTCTCAGCAAATCCTTTGGATGAAACAGACCTTGAGTGATTACGGTTTAAGGTACGACCAAATTCCCATTTTTTGTGATAGTACTAGTGCCATTAGTATCACTAAGAATCCCGTACACCACTCTCGAACTAAGCATACAGAAGTGAAACATCATTTTATTCGAGATCATGTTCAGAAAGGGAATATCAGCGTGAACTTCGTGGGAACTAATGATCAGTTGGCTGATATCTTCACGAAACCCCTTATTGAGAGTAGATTCTGTGATATCCGTGACCGATTAGGAATTATTGAGCTCAAATAGGAAAGGTAACTAGATATGTTAGGCTTTAGTACTTCCTTGATCTTATCCTTTAGGATCTCTGCGATTTTTTCCTTTATTCTATTAAGATTTCTTCATTATCTTTTCAAATCCTTTCCATTCATGAAGAGATTATTTTTAGACTTTTCTTCGACATTTATGTCAAAATCTATTTATAGCCAATATTTCCTTTGAATTCTGATCTTTACTTATTTCCTTCCTTAATTCCCGCGAGATATCCTCTGATCTTCTTTTAATTCCATCTAATGGGCAGTTTCCTTATCTAGCCATGATCTTTGAAATTTCAAACTGTGAAATCTTTTCCTTATCTGCCTCACGTCTAGTTGATATTACATCCCTCCATAGTTTCTTTCCATTCTCATCCAATAAGCTTTCGACCTTTATGTAACCACCCACTCTCTTCTTTCTTGAATCTATTCAACCCTAAGTCTTTCACTTCGTTATTTCGCTCCTCAATTCTTCGATCTCAATCGTGACGAAAACCAAAGGCGCTGGATGTGTCTCCGACAAGAAGCAAAAGGCTGCTCTGATCAAATCCCAATCTCTCCAAAAGCAAGAGAGCGACGAAGAGCAGGAACCATAGCTGATTTGAGACGGAGTATCAAAGGCATCAAGGATGATAACAAGAAGAAGTTTGATGAGATCTCACGGCACTTTAAAAGGGTTAAAAAGTTTATGAAGGAGATCTCCACGGCTCTAAATATCACTGAATCCTCATCTGCCTCATCTGATAGTGATTCCAGCCATTAGAAATTCGATCCCCAGTGATACCCTAGCCCTAGTATGCCTAGTTCCCGTCTGTGCTTAGTACTAAGTTCTTTTAGTTTGCTGGTTTTTGGGCTAGTAGGTTGTGGTAAGTTGCACGTTTTTGGTAAGGTAGTGGTGTTATGGATCCCTCCTTTTTGATGCTGAAGGGGGAGAATTTTGGGAAATTAATGCTGTGTTTTGGGTGTTTTGGTTTGGTGTCGGGTCGTTCACTTTTTTTTTTTTGCTCTTAGACGTCGTGGAATGCGATTAATACTATTGGCTTGCTTTTATATGCTTATGTCTTAATCATCTGTGCTTGAGTTTGTGATTTGTTAAGGATTAAGGAATTCCGCACGTAGGCAGGGGGAGCAAACTGATATGGTGTGATAATTTGCGACATTCCATGGTAACTTGTGACATTCCATATGATATGATCTGAAAATTTGTGACATTCCATGGTGACTTGTGACATTTCGTGTGATATGATCTGGTAATTGCTAAATCTTTGCTTCTGTGCTTTACATAGGAATATTAGCAATTAGACAGGGGGAGCATGCTATAAATCTGATAAAATTATTTGCTCTGATCATATGTCGCATGCTGTGATACTTAAACATGCTACGTGCTTAAATGGCTTCATATCGAGTGTACTCACATGCTTAAGATAGGCATTAATTACTTGTCATCATCAAAAAGGGGGAGATTGTAGACCTTTTTGGTCCAAATGGTTATGAGAGTTTTGATTATTCCAAGTAATTATGTAAATTGGGGTACAAATGTTATGTGATGTTTAAGTATGTGAAAATGTTCGATTAAGCGCTTAAATATGATTGAACTAATAAGAAAATCGAATTTGTGTGATCTTAAGCTTAATCGGAATATCTATGTGATCACCTGGTTATGAACGTTTTCGTCTCGTTGCGTGCTATATATGGAAACATATCATGTTAAGTGAAATGCAAACTGTCTGCGAGATTGAGTTATTTTAGGAAATAATATCGATGTGATCACCCGGATATGAATGACTATGCTGTATATATGGAAAAGATATTCTGATTGAGCTGAAACGTGATTGATCTATTTTAGGAAAGATTATCAATGATATATCCGTTGAGTGCGATATTATGTGACTCTTAAATCAGTGAATCATGATCTTGCTTTCCTTGTGCGACTTAGGATTTATATTATGGAAAGTGATTAATTGATTGGGCTTATATGTGAAGATGCTGATTGAGTCTATTTATGGAATGTGCTGAAATCGGATGAGATCATCATACATGGAAAGTATGCTTTGCATTATACTCAGTAGATCAAATCTTTCTCTGTGCGAATTGGCTATCATATTTTGGGAAAGAAATCAGTTGATTGAGCTTACCGTTGAAAATATGCTGAGTGGAATATATATGGAATATGCTGACAAATGGATGAGATTACTGTGGAATGAATGTTAATCTGTGGTATTTATGGTAAGTGATCATGCATGACCGTTGAGCTTAATTGGTTTATTCTTGGCATGATTGTTTGAGTTAATGCACGTGATTATTGAGCTTTATCTTGCATATTCTGTGCTTAACTTTCCTTGTGAAGTGTAGAAGCGATTATTGGACTATATAGAAGAGAACACTTCACTTGAAGGGTACACACAACGAACACACAAGCTATCGAATTCCTTAGAGTGATTGATCGTTAATTTGCGATTCATTCGTAGTTTGTGATTGAGCTTTCATTTGCGAATCTGTACTCTTTGAGCGATCCTTAGAAACTCCAAACCCTAAAAACCTTGTCTTCGGACGTGTTGTGTCTGCGGGCACGTTGAGCGCACAAAGGAGCACGAGTGGAGTCTTACGCACGTGGAGGGACGAATTTTGTGGATTCGGTGGCCCTTCGGTAGCAAGCTGCATCCAGTCGGGGAATAGGTTTCCTAGGTAAACGACGTGGATCGAAACTTGGCGTGCGTCAGCCTAGAACGAGGTCTAGTGTCCATTGTGCTTCGGTTGTGTAAGGGTCAATCATAGTGTAACCGGTAACACTTAGTGATTGATTGGAACTCTTGGGGAGATCACACCCCAAGGACAGGATTAAACCCCAGTTGGGGATATAACCTGTATAAAAATCTCGTCTCACTCTACTTTCTGCTATTTAATTTTCTGTGAGACAAACCCGAAACGCACAATAATATCTAGGTGATATCATATAAACCATTTCTGAAACTAACGTGATATTTTGAAACAGGGTTAGGGAGATAACTTTGATACTCGTACTGATTTCTGGGAAATAACATACTCTGCAAATATCTTCTTAAAGAAAAGTATTTTTCAAAGAAGAACAAGTCAAATTTTTTATAGCCTATTCACCCCCCCTCTTAGGCATATTTTACACTTCAATTATAATCCATGATAAAAAATTATTATATTAAACTATAATAGTATAAATTATGTATAAACATAGTATTTAATTATTTTAGGTATAAAAAATTTTATTTAAATAATATTCATCCCCACCTTGCCGGGATTAAAATTGGGGGATTCTCCACCCGTTCGGGGCGCCCCGTCCCATTTGACAAGCCTAATTATCTTTCTATTATATATGGGGAGAGGAAGATACAAACCGTCACTTCAATTCTAATTTGGTATCTATCAATTAACCATTTGCAAGTTGACAAGTGTCCCATCTTTCATATTTATTAATTATTATTAAGGGAAAAATAGGAGAAAGAGGCAATCGTTTATCCCACCCGCACCCACGTTTTGATCAACTGCCAATCGAATGGAGTTTTGTACAGTAATAATGCTTAATTTAAATTTTCTTTTTTTTGGTACAGACATTTAACTGTGCAGGTTCAGTGGGGGGTCCAAGAGAAATTAAGGTTGATAAAAGAGGCTAATGGGTAACCACGTGCACTCCAATCCTCTTCCCGCCAAACCCTTCCTTTCCCGCCAAGTGAGTTCCCCGACTACAAACCCACCCCTGCTGAACATCATACACACACACACGCTCTAACGCCTTCTCGCAGATTCACTCACTCTAAGAACGAGAGAGATAGAAAGAGAGATAGAGAGAGAGAGAGAGAGAGAGAGAGAGAGAGAGAGAGAGAGGGGCAAAGATGTCTGGTTGGGACGAAGGAGGTGTATACTATAGCGACCACGCACAGTTTCCACGCGACGGAGAAGCCGCCGGAGATCAGTCGGATGGGGTCAACCGCCACGTGATTCTCCAGAAATTTAAGGATTTTATCAAGAATTTCCAGCGTCAGAGTCAGCCGAGTGTCTTTCCCTACAGAGAGGCTCTGTTGTCAAACCCTAGCTTCTTGCTCGTGGATCTCGCCGACCTTATTTCTTACGATCCTGAGCAAACCCTACCTCAGTGCTTACGTCAAAATCCCGCTGATTATCTACCTCTGTAAAGTCTTGCTTGCTCAAATGTTTCCCATTTTATGTTTCTCTCACTCTTTCCGTGTGTGTTCTCATAAGTGTTAAGAGGTAACATGGATCTTTCCCTTGAGCCTTGAGTTGCTTTAGCATACATGATTTTAATGGAATTTGAGCGTTTTAGATTTTGGCAGGGCCAATTGCTATATCGATCGTATGCTATTTTGAAAATCTCATTACCAAAGAATAACTTAATTTTAAAGCCTAGGTGCCCCTTCTGCTTTCTACTTGGTGGCTTATGGCAGTTGTTACGATTAGTCGATTTAAAATGATTTAAGAAAAAACACCCGGATACCGGAGGATTATCACCAAACAACTGTCTAAATCTTTATCCTAACTATTCATAGCCCATTTGGAACCTGAAGCTCTATTCTTGTCAAGCTTACATTTTTATGGGTAATGACTTGTGGTGACATGCCACGTTCCTCAAGTATCATTTGAATTCGATGCTCGTCTCACGAATTGTGGATTGCCTGCTCATACAGCTATGTTTCTTGTATTTCATTGTAATATTAAAACCAGTTTGAAACGGCAGCAGCTGAAGTTCTGGCTGGTATTCGACCTAGGGTGGCCGGAGAGACAGGTGAATTGGATGAGCCAGTGCCAGGTGAAGTGCAAGTATTGCTGAAGTCGGACCAAGACCCTAGTTCAATGCGTTCACTAGGGGTTAGTTTACACGATTAGCTTTATTTGGATTATCGTGTCTTGATTTATAGCAGATGTTGAAGTCATGGGTGTTTATTTGTTGTCAATCTGACTGTAGGCTCAGTACATCTCAAAGCTGGTTAAGATATCTGGTATCGTTATTGCGGCTTCTAGGACCAAAGCAAAGCTACATATGTGACTTTGTTATGCAAGAACTGCAAGAATGTAAAGCTAGTTCCATGTCGCCCTGGTCTAGGTGGAGCTATTGTCCCGCGATCTTGTGATCACGTACCTCAGGTTTTCATAGGGGCTCGTTTTCTTTTCTTACAAAAGTAGCATCGCCTTTCTTAGCTTTGAATGGCCTTTTTTTGTTTTCTTTTCATTTTTCAGGCTGGGGAGGATCCATGTCCTGTGGATCCATGGATCGTGGTTCCAGATAAAAGCAAGTATGTTGATCAGCAGACTCTTAAATTGCAGGAAAATCCGGAGGTTAGAGTCTTTATCTAGTCTACCGAAACTACTCGTCAATATGTTAACATAAGCTGTTGGTATGGTTGATTCATAATTTTAAGTTTCTTATGACCCCCTTCCATTAAATTTGAAGGATGTGCCCACTGGAGAATTACCAAGGAACGTGCTCCTATCTATATCGCGCCATCTAGTGCAAACCATTGTTCCTGGAACAAGGTTGACCATTTTGGGGATATATAGTGTGTTCCAAGCTGCCAATTCATCAAACTCGTGAGTACTTTGTGCATGGACTTATTGATAAGATTAAAACTTTCTTAATTGTTCTTGTTACACCTACATTATATTTGAATCATATGATCTACAGACACAAAGGTGCTGTTGCTGTGAGGCAACCATATATTCGAGTTGTTGGATTAGAGGAAACTACTGAGGCCTCTTCTCGTGGTCCAGCCAACTTTTCTAGAGATGAAGTATCTAAGCGTTGAATGTTTTGATGATATACATTTAAGCAGGATTTCCGTAATACTACTCAAGGTAACACATCTCTAATTTTTTCCAGATTGAGGAATTCAGAAAATTTGCAGCAGACAAGGATGCATATGAGAAAATATGGCGTAATATTGCCCCTCTCATATTCGGCCATGAAGAGGTGAAAAAGGCTGTCTCTTGCCTTTTGTTTGGAGGCTCAAGGAAGGTATATTGTTCATCTGGTCCATTGCATGATGGCGCTGCTTTATAGTGTTTGTGATTGCTTGAAATTTTTTTTTTGGAAATGCAGTCATTACCTGATGGTGTAAAATTAAGAGGTGACATCAATGTTCTCCTCTTGGGGGATCCATCTACAGCTAAGTCACAGGTTGGTGAAATCCATTAACTTTAGCATCTTAATGTTTTGTTCACGCATGTAATATATAATGTTCGTTCAATTGATGTAGTACTAGTGAATAGATGCTATTGAATTTATGTATATTTTTGTGTAGTTTCTCAAGTTTGTGGAGAAAACGGCTCCAGTAGCTGTATATACTTCTGGAAAAGGCTCGTCTGCTGCTGGTCTTACTGCTTCTGTCATTCGAGATAACAGTTCCGTAAGTCATGGACTTCGTAACATATATGGAGATTTTGTTATTGCTTTAGTTATTTCAATTTCATGCACCTCATATTGTTTCGTTATTATTATTCATAGCTTTTGTGTTAATATTTCAGAGAGAGTTTTATTTGGAGGGGGGTGCCATGGTACTAGCTGATGGCGGTGTAGTCTGCATTGATGAGTTTGACAAAATGAGGCCAGAAGACAGGTGATTGTATAATATAAAAATGAACGCCTTGATTCAATCTAATTTTTTCTACATGGGTTCGGTTTATTTCTTTTTGCACTGTTGAGACATAAATGCCTGTCGTCTAGGGTTGCCATTCATGAAGCAATGGAGCAGCAGACTATTTCGATTGCTAAAGCGGAATAACAACAGTTCTAAATTCAAGGACCTCTGTGCTTGCTGCAGCCAACCCTCCGTCAGGGCGCTATGATGATCTCAAGGTACTATAAGTCTCTGTAACTTATTATTATTACTGAAGGTATTGTTTTCTTTATACCAGCAACTAACTAGTACTTTGTTCCTAGACGGCACAGGACAACATAGATCTTCAGACCACGATCCTTTCCAGATTTGATCTGATATTTATTGTCAAGGATATCAGAAAGTATTCGCAAGATAAGGTACCAGACCATTGATATATTTGGACAGGAGAACATATTTGCAAATATAATCTGATGGGTTGATGAATGATGATGCACTAAAACCCAATTCTGAAAACATGAAGCTTCTCCTGCACAAGCATGCTTTTTAAACTGTTGTTCTTTGCGTTGAATTGGATAGATGCAAGTAGTAAAAATCATTTGAGGTCACTCAGAATACAGTATTCTCTATTCGAGATGGTTACACAAGTTAACAAGATATACAGATATCTTTTGAACTTAATAAGAAATTCATGCAGGATATTGCCAGCCACATCAAGTTCTCATGCATCTGCAGATGCGGCTACTAATGATACAAAGGCTTCTAAAGAGGATAATTGGCTGAAGAGGTAGTAAAATCTTATTTCGTGAATGTTGCTTGAATGATGATAAATCACCGTGTGAAGCATGGAGTTGCTGGTGCAGGTATATACACTATTGTCGTAAAGAATACCACCCCCGTCTGTCAGAGTCTGCTGCCTCTAAGTTGCAGGAGCATTATGTTAAAATTAGACAGGTTAGTTTCATATAAGGTTCACATCTGTTGGTTTTTGTCAATCCAAGTAGGTTAGTGTTCATATAAGTTTCACATCTGTTGGTTTTTGTCAATCCAAGTGAAAGTCACATAGAGTGATGTCACGGCCTTTTTCTTACTCTGCTGCTGTTCTTTTACAGGATATGAGACGACAGGCAAATGAAACTGGAGAGGCTGCTGTGATACCAATCACAGTCAGGCAATTGGAAGCCATTGTGAGGTTAAGTGAAGCACTTGCTCGAATGAGAATGTAAGTTGACTCACTGAGGCTCGCCTCGTCGTTTCTTTTTACTAGTGAATCCAAGATAAATTTGCTTGTTTTGTTTGATAGTTACCTCCGGAAAGTATCTACAATTTGTGGTAGGTTTGCTTGATTTTTGAATGGATATCATACTCATGTTCGTTCATTATATGTATGCACCTTTTTAGGTCTAATGAAGCGAATGTGGAGCACGTCGAAGAAGCCATCAGGCTATTCGAGCACTCTACGATGGATGCTGCTCGTTCTGGGCTAAATCATCAGATAAACCTTACTCCCGAGCTAGCCAACGAAGTGAAGGTGACGACAATACATACAGACACCAATTGTAACTTCCTTTTTTTTTTTTTAAACTCGTTACTGCCCTAAACTGTAGCGGATTTTGTCGTGAACAGCAAGCGGAGACTCAGATAAAGAGAAGAATGGGGATCGAAGCTACTTATCGGAGAGACGACTTATCGACGACCTCACGAGGATGGGCATCAACGAGTACATTGTAAGAAAAACTAGAAAAGTTGATTGGTTTGCAAAATGACTTTTCTCTTGGTCTAATATTTGCGGGTGGATACGATGATGAACAGGTTAGGCGAGCTTTGTTGATCATGCATCAAAGGGAAGAGTTGACTACAAGCGAGAAAGAAGAATGATTGTACGTAAAGCTTGATTGATTGATTGATTCATCGATACTCTTGCCTGCCTAAGAATCACTGTTCCGTGTTCAACCATAATCGACTTACGATGAAGAAGAATGTTTGGTTTGAATAATTTTTGCTCCAAACATTTTGACTTCATAAAATATCATAATATTGGAAATTTTGGTTAACCTTTTGTCATATATTAGAATATTTGTTTGTGTGTGTGTGTGTGCGTGCCATGTATTTTGCTTGAAAACTCGCGACGATCTGAAAAAAAAAAAGCCGTATTCGTTGAAAAATAAAAATTTGATCGAACTGCACCACTAGGGTTGTAAAAGACCAAACTTTTTTTATTCGATTCACGATTCGATTCGGAATTTGAAGATTCAGACAAATACTTTTTCCGATTCGAATATATCTGTATTCGATACGTATAGTTATCGAATATTCGATTCGAATTGAATTATATGATGCAGAATAATATATTATATATACATAAATACTAGTTAGGCCCACTACGTATTAGGCCCAGTAAGAATTTTATACTTCTTATTTTGATGCATTGGCTTGGTGGAAATCTCAAGAATTGAAATTCAAAGTTTCGTCAAAATTGGCTCTTGATGTTTTAGCAATTCCTATTAGCAACATCAGAGGCTACGTTTAGTGTGGGACCCGGGTTTTAGATCAATACCGTGCTAATTTATCATCCAATCTGGTACAAGTCTTGATATGTGGAGCAGATTGGGTTCGACAACTTCATGGAATCAACAAACCCATTGTAACATATGTAAGTTCTTTCTCATTCCATTCTTATTTTTTATTGGCATGTTTACTTTCTTATTTTTCTATAGATGGAAGAACATGTTGACATAGTATTAAGAAGCTTGATGATCGAAAGCAAGATAAGAAAGAAACATCTAGTAGTAAGTAGTTCCATCTTTAGTTTTGTTTTACATATATAACATCGAGCTGTTTCCTTAAGTAGTCCCTCTGCAACATTGAGTTGTTTCATTAATCTATGTTTCTGTGTACCTGTGTGCAGAGGCAGTGAAGACTAGATTGTGTGCAGGGGCAGTGAAGACTAGATCGTGATGATGGATGTATCTGTCTTTTGCTAAGCTATTTATTGGAAATTTAATGATTTTGGACTGGCTAGAACTTTTGCTAGATTTATTTGATGAACAATGGTGTTCTTAGCTTTTTTTTTTCTGCTTACAATTTCCTGCTTTTGCATCATGTTGCCGCTTGGTTTATTTCCAAAATTGTGTTATTTTGTTTTTAGTATTAAAAGTATTTTCTTAAAAAAAAATAAAAAATTCCAATATTCGAATATTCGCGAATCGTTTCGTATGCCATTATCGAATCGATTTTATGATTCGTATACGAGTCGAATACGTAATAAGAATATCAGATAAAAATTAACGAATACGAATAAAAATGCAAATAATCGATTCGGTTCGATTCGTTTGCAACTATATAGAGGTGTCAAAACGGGCAGCCCGTCGGGTTGGCCCACCGCGCCATGAAAAATAGGTGGGTTGGGCCAACCAATTTCCGGCCCGTTTAAAGGCGGGCCAAAACGGGCCAGCCCGTTTGGGTTGCGGGTTGAGGCGGGTCGGGGCGGGTCGGGGCGGGCTGGCCCGCCAGTAGTTTTTCTTTTTTTATTTATTTATTGTGTATATATATTATAAACATTTTTAATGCTAAATATTAATAAATAATATTTATTAGTGATTAATTATAATTAATTTAGTTAAGAACTTATTATTAAAATGATTTATTCGTTAATTATTCCAAAAAATAATATTAATTAAAGTATTATTTGCAAAAAAACACAAAAATTTTAAAAAAAAATAAACAAAAATAAAAAAAATAAAGCGGGCTGGCCCGCCAACCCGCCAACCTGCGGCAGGTCGGGGCGGGCTACTAGTTTAGTAGCCCGTTATGTTGGCGGGCTGGCCCGCCCCGTCCAGTTTAATGGCGGGTTGAGGCGGGTCGGGGCGGGCCGGCCCGTTTGACAGCTCTACAACTATATGCACCACTTATAGGAAGGAGTCTCGTGTAGGACCGACTAACTCTACAGCGTAGTGTTTCTCAACTGTGGGCTTTGAAAAGTTGGAGAGAAAAAATAGTTTGAAAAGCAATTTTTTTTTTAAACAAACATTATTACATAAGCAAAGATACATGACTAATAGCCCGACAAGGTCCTCTGATACAATCGACCATCAATTAGGAACGGAATCTCGACCTAGAGAAAAACAAACCAGAACTAAAAAGCCAGAAACTCGAAAGAAAACAAGTTCTAAAGCAAACAAGAAAACTAAAGAACATACAACAAATCTAGTCAAACTCCACAACTATGGCTAATGAATGTAGATCTGAATAATCCATCCCCGTTGGCGGGGACAGAATGGGGACGCAGATTATAGTCCCCGCCCCGTTTCCCGCCAATAATAATCTTTAGATAAAAAAAATTATACCTAAAATTATTATTAAAAAATATTTTAATTCAAAATTAACTTATAGTATCCAAAATATTTATATAATACCTTTTTACCAAAATTGAATTCTTATAATATAAATAATAATTAAAAATATAATTTAAATAATATTATAAATAGAATTTTCTTAAAAAAGTCGCGGGGCTGGGGAATCCCTGTGGGGGCTGGGACCCGGCGAAGACGGGGATGGAAAGGGATTCCCCGTCGACGTGGAGACGGTGATGGGGATCTAATTCCCGGCCCCGACCCGCCCCATTGACACCCCTACTTGATAAAATTCAAAATGGTCTCCGTTGTTTACCACATGTATTAATTTTGTTCTCGATGTTTCCCGTTGACCAACTAGTCCTCGATGTTGTCCATTTTGAACTAAATGGTTCAGCCACTCGATGGCCGTCAATTTGGATGGAAAAGATTGACACGTGTCGGCATACAATTTGCCAGACTTAAAATTCATAAATTAACATTAAAAGCAAAAAACAAATTTCAGAAAAAAAAGAAATTCAAATAAAAGAGGAAAATTTTTTTAAAAAAAAGGGAGCAATACTAATAAATATAAATAAAAGTAAAAAGAGAATAAAAAATGATTTGAAAAAATCAAATAAAAAATAAAGAGAATAAAAAAAGGCAGAATTTCACTTAAATCCCCACAAGCATAAAATTATCAGTTAACTCCCATGTCAGATATTTTATCACTTAAGGACCAATTCGAAGCTTATCTTTCACTTAAGTACCAATTGGACGAAAACACCCCACAAAACTTACAATGTTACGATTTAACCAATATGTTTACTTTTAAATGATAAAAAAAAAACCAAAAAAAAAAGAAAAGAAAAGAAAGCATGAATGAACGATGAAACCCACATATCCATCTCCAAATCAAACAAGATTCTCAAAATTGAACACATCAATCGAATACCCATAAAAAATCTCAATATCCAAAAGGATTTACGATCTCCTCTCGCATTTGATACAAGTATGTCATATTTTTCTTCCAACTCTTGTGACCAACTAGTCCGAATCAAATTATCTGACCAAAATCTGTATTTTTTTTTCGTGCTTACTTCCGATTACCTACTCGATGATGATTATTAGGCCTTTCAAATTATTCGATCTTGATTATTTCATTTGTATGTTTAGTTTGGAGTTTTTCTGTTATGGCTCGATTAGGGCAGTTTAAAACTGAGCTTTTCTATATCATGTTTGGGGGTTGTGTAGGTTTCAATCAGGATTACGATATGTGTGTTTATTTTTGGTATAGGTTGTTTGCAAATTTTGGTACATTATATGTATTATAATGGTATTCAGTGGGTTGATACTGCGTGTTTGAACAGAATGATACTGAAATTGTTTTTAATTTATGCAGGTTTCGGTTGATGCACGTGACGAGGTTTTTATTACGGGCTATATAGTGGTAAGATACGAAAGACTATTCATGTGACGCCCAGGGCCGACGAGGGCGGGGGCGATCGTCGGTGCCAAAGAGGTGCACGAACAAGGAGCGGCTCCTGGTGGCTTCTAGGCAGAGGGGTACATGAATGAACCTATCCCACATCCGAATGAGAGCGATTCCGAGACTGGGTAGTGTATGGGCAGCGTAAAGTCAAGGAATGGTATAAGAGACTTGATAGTGCTACTCATACCACCAAGGTGCACCTTCCTTTTCGGGAGCATATCCATATGAACTTCAAAGTTAAGCGTGCTTGACTTGCCGTAGCAATGGGATGAGTGACCCCTTGGGAAGTTTGCCCATGGTGCGTGCGAGTGAGGACAAAGCACGCTGAGAAGGCTAGTGGTCATATAGTGAGGATAGACTATCAGTCGGAGTGCGGTGGGCCCAACACCACAGGTCCAAGGACGGGATGTTACAATTCGTATGTTTCGAGGGAAAAAGGTGAGGTACTACATTTGTTTGTTGAATGTTGTATACGAACTAACTTCTAATTTGCTCTGTAATATTAGTGGAATTTATCGGTTGGGCGAATGAGGCACGACATAGTTATTATATTATTCATTTCTGTAGATAACTATTTGTAATTGTGCTTGATTTCATTAGTTGTCCTTGTAATTAGGAGCGTTTTGTATAGTAGTCCTTAGATAGGACTAGCTTGATATTTATACCAAGTTTGTTTGGTATAAATACTTGTAAGTCAATTGAGCTTAACAGAGAAAGTTTTGAGAAATGATCCGAAGGGCTTGCAATTCGATTTCTAGAGAGAGAAACAACAGTAACTTTCTCACTCTACTCGAATTCTCTCTCTTGTTCTTCATTTGAGTTTTTCGACCGAATTCAATTGCTTATCTAAACGATCGAATTACTATGAATTCCTGCCTAGGATCTTAGAGTTGTTAATCGTAGGACCTAACAATTGGTATCAGAGCAGATTCGTTCTGTTTTGAATCGAAAATTGTTAGAATTGGATCGAAAATCATTTTCTGGTTACTGTTCATCGAAGCACAGTTTGGCGCGAAAACCTTTTTCGATCCAAGCTTAATTCTGTGCTTAATTGACTTGAATTTGGTGTTTCTGTGCTTGTTTAAGTGATAGATCATCATTGCGATCAGTTCTGTAGCAGTTTAAACTTCGATTTCTAGAATGGAATTGCTTCTGCGTGTTACTGTTTGTGAAGAACATGAAGAACACGTTCTGATTTTGATCAAATTCGATATATTTTGCTTCATAACGTGTTTAATTGCTTGTTCGTGCGTGTGATTAGTACTTAATTGCGAGCAATTGCCTCAAATTTCACTATCTGATTCTTTGTTTTTGCTCGAATTAGTGTTAATCGTATTCTGTGAATTTTTCTCGATTGCTCAATTTTTCTCGCTAAGTTTTGCGATCGGGATTAGTTTCTCGATCGATAAACCTAGCGCGAGAATTTTTCTCGGTCAGAATACGAAGTCAGCGCTAGAATCGTCATCAGTAGAAACAATTTTAGTTAGAAATATTTCTCGAGCATTATACAGCGAAAAACTTTTTCGAGAGAGACTTATTTTGACTTTGCATGCGTAAAAACTTTCACTCGAAAAACTTTTTCAGTCAAACCTTTTAACGTTTGACCAGGCGAAAATCGTTTACACGCGAGAATTTTTCTAATCAACAGATTTATTTTGACTTGTCGAGAAACTTACTAACGTACTGTTTCTTTACGATCGAAATAAATTCACGATCAAGAAATTTTTCTCGACCGAATGATTTTGAGCAATTTATCTCGCTCGTAAAATATCTCGCTGACGAAATTTCTCGCACGAGAACAGTACTCAGTACACTATCTCGACGGAATTAATTTCGATCAAACCTTAAGATTGAATCGAAAATAATTCTCGATCTAATTTTCGAATCAAACGCTACTAACGAATTTTGTCACTTGTGAAGCACATTACATCATCTTCAACCTTCAAAACAATTAACGAAGATCCTTAAACAACTCGACTACAATACAAACATGGATGCATACTCACTCGGAAATGACAACCGTCCGCCGATCTTGCAAAGAGGCGAATACACAGTATGGAGAAGCCGCTTTCTGAATTTCATTGCTCTAAAGTCAAGCCGAAAATCTACTGAAGTCCCTTGAAGAGGGACCGACACATTCTGGGTTCATGTACCCGGGGACGAAACAGCTACTCCAGCAATTCCAGCTTCTAGGCGACTAAAGGAGCCTAGAGAATACTCTTTGGAGGAAAGAGCTCGAGCTAAGGCTGATCTAGTAGCCATGAATACCCTTATGCAGGGCATCCCCAACGATATATACAGACAAATCGACAGCCTTACATCGGCCAAAGGGATGTGGGATGAGCTGCATAGGATGATGCAAAGGACGGAAGTTGGCATAAAAGCCAAGAAGGCGAACATTCTCACTGCTTACGACTCATTCAAAGCAAAGCCGGAGAAGAGTCTAAACGAGATCTACCAACGATACCTCACTCTTCTCAATGAAATGAGGAAGATAGAAATAACAAAGACAAACATGGAGACAAACATAAGATTTCTATCCTCTCTGCCCACGGAATGGAAGAAAATATCCACTCAAATATGACAAAACAAAGATCTAGAGGAGTTGGATGTCCATGCCGTGTTCGATAATCTCGCTCAGCATGAGGAGGATATCCGCGAGATTACCAAAGAGCAGAAAGGCAAACAAACCGATGACACGGTTGCCTTAGTCTTGGAGAAGAGGAGCACAAGGTCAAGAAAGGAAAAGATCGTTAGGCCACCTTCATCATCAGAGTCGGAAGAGGAATTGGACTCCGACATCGAGCCGAACATGAAATCCCTTGGAAACAGTTAGCTCTCATTGGGCAAATGATGAGCAAGAAATACTTCAAGAAGAAGTCTTCAACCTCAGCCAATAGACTTCGGACTACAAGCTCCAAGAACAAAGAACGTGCTCCGGAGAGTTTCGAGGTCAAGAATCCCAAAGAGACTAACAAATGTTTTAACTGTGGCAAAGCAGGTCACTTCGCAAGAGAGTGCACTCTCCCGAAGAAAAGAGATGCAAACTACTACTCCAGGAAGCTTCAATTGACAAAACAGAAAGAAGCTGGAGTAGCTCTCATGGCTGAACAGGACCAATGGCTCGAGGACACGTCGAACTCCGAAGAAGAGAACTTAGCCCTCATGGCCCGTCTCAACAACGAATTGGACGCCGAAACATCCACTCATACGGACGACGACAACGCATCCACGTCTTCAACTGAGATTCATCATGTGTGGTACCTCGACTCTGGTTGCTCCACACACATGACTGGTAGTCAAGAGCTGCTGAGCAACTACAAAGACCGATCAAACGGCAAAGTCAGATTTGGGAACAACGATTCAGCCCCGATTCTAGGACTTGGGGATATCACTCTGAAGAATCTGACCATCAAAGATGTCTCGTACGTCGAAGGCCTCCTCCATAACTTGTTCAGCATAGGCCAATTCTGTGACAAAGGATTCCAGGTGGTCTTCCATCTGACCGGTGCAGGAATTCTGGATAGTCAGGACACAGAACTCCTTCAAGGACTTCGGAGATCCAATCTTTACACGATCAACCTGACGTCTGTGCGGCCCTCGACAGCTGTATGCCTCATTTCTCAGACTGATTTACAGAGGAACAACTTATGGCATCAACGACTGTCTCATCTGAATATGAAAGCTCTCCAACGTCTTTCTACGAAAAAGTTGGTTCACGGTCTTCCAACTATACAACTACAAAGGGAGCATCACTGTTCGGCACGTCAATTAGGAAAAATGAAGCGAGCATCTCATCACGTCAAGCAAATTGCATCTACTTCTCGACCATTGGAACTAATTCACATGGATCTCTATGGTCCGATGCAGACTCAGAGTATCAATGGAAGAAAGTATGTCCTAGTGATTGTGGATGACTATTCTCGCTACACGTGGACTAAGTTCCTCCGAACTAAAGATGAGACTGGTGACTTGATCATAAATTTTTGAACACAACTCAAAATCTGCTGAAACAGACTATTCAAGTTGTTCGAACAGACAACGGCACTGAGTTCAAGAACAATCACCTCAGTGAGTTTTATCAAAAACTTGGAATAAGTCAACAATTTTCAGCCGCCAAAACACCTCAACAAAATGGGGTAGTTGAAAGGAAAAATCGAACACTAGTGGAAGCCGCTCGTACAATGCTTATCCAATCAGAACTTCCACACTTTCTATGGGCTGAAGCAGTCAATACCCCTTGTTTTACTCAAAACAGGACGGTGGTTCACAAACGGTTCAACAAGACTCCATATGAGATTGTGAATAATAGAGTGCCCAACATCTCTTTCCTTAAAGTCTTCGGGTGCAAGTGCTTTGTGGCGAACAACCGAGAGCAACGTGCAAAGTTCGACCCTAAAGCATTCGAAGCTACATTTGTCGGGTATTCTTCAATATCAAAAGCATACCGAGTATACATCAAGTCCAACCGAACTATTAAGGAAAGCTATAATGTCACTTTCCACGAAGTGGCAGAGATGGCTTCTGGTCAATTCAGTCCAGGACCCGTGCCTAACCCGTTGGCTTCTGAAGACAACATTTCAGAACCCGTAATCACTGGTGTGTTGGCACAAAACCAACAGAAGATGGCAACAACTTCAGAATTAGTGTCAGACGAAGCAACGAGACTTGCAGTAGACGACTTGGATTCTCTCTTCGAACCGGTATATCGGTCATACACGCCTACACCAACAATGGATTATCTACAGAACGAGACCGACGTACCAAGTTCATCTCACACCTCTACCCCACCCGATTCAGAATTGCCACAGAATACCGAAGAACCTACAATGGTCATCGAGGAAGTATCATCTGAGATGATCAATCCAAGTGCAGTATTGGAACTTCCTCAGACAAATGATCAATCTGAGACTATAGGCAATCCAGATCCACAGATAGCTGACGCATCGACTTCAGCCTTGCCTCATGAGCGCAAGTGGACGAGAGGCCACTCGGTTGATCAGATAATTGGCGATCCCTCGGTTGTGTGAGGACACGTCGTCAACACAGTCTTTTCAGTTGCTTCCTGAGCCAAAACGAGCCTACCAAAGTAGCAGACGCACTTCGAGACCCGGATTGGACAATCGCAATGCAAGAGGAAATCAATCAATTCGAACGTCTTCAAGTGTGGACCTTGGTACCCCCTCCACATGGGAAAACAGTGATCGGAACTAAATGGGTTTTCAAAGAATAAGAAAAATGAAGATGGTGAAGTGATCCGGAACAAAGCAATGCTAGTTGCTAAGGGATACAATCAACAGGAAGGCATCGACTACGACGAGACTTATGCTCCTGTTGCCCGTATCGAAGCTATCCGCCTCCTGCTGGCTTATGCGGCTCACAAAGACTTCAAAGTCTATCAGATGGATGTTAAAACCGCCTTTCTCAACGGCGTGTTAAAAGAAGAAGTCTACGTCGCTCAGCCGGAAGGTTTCGTTGATCAAGAACATCCCGATCATGTCTATCGCTTGGACAAAGCTCTCTATGGACTAAAACAAGTCCCACGTGCTTGGTACGATGTCCTGAGTGATTTCCTCGTGAAGTCTGGATTCATACGAGGAACGATAGACACAACCCTCTTCATTAAATGGCATGACAAAGATCTGATGGTCGTCCAAGTATACGTCGACGACATCATCTTCGGATCAACAAATCCTCGGCTCTGTAAGAAGTTTGGAGATCTCATGAAGAGCAAATTCGAGATGAGTCACATGGGAGAGATGCAATTTTTCTTAGGACTCCAAGTCAGGCAGCTCAATGATGGAATTTTCATCAGTCAGACAAAATACATCAAGGATATTCTGAAGAATTTCATCAAGACCAGAGCAAGACTCTCAGCACTCCTATGTCACCAAGCTGCAAGTTGGATGCCGATCCCTCTGGCAAGTCGGTCGACATCACACTGTATCGCAGTATCATTGGATCTATTCTCTACCTTACTTCGAGCCGGCCGGACATCATGTTTGCCACGTGCTTGTGTGCCCGTTTTCAAGCCGATCCCAAGAATCCCATATGCTCGCGGTCCAAAGAATTTTACGCTACCTTAAGGGCACCTCTACCCTTGGCCTATGGTATCCAAAAGGGTACAAATTTTAAATTTATCGGCTACACTGATGCTGACTATGCAGGTTGCCGAATGGACAGGAAAAAGCATGTCCGGTGGCGCTCAATTTTTAGGCGAAAAGCTGGTTTGCTGGTCATCCAAAAAGCAGAACTGTGTGTCAACTTCGACGGTCGAAGCAGAATACGTAGCTGCTGCCAGCTGTTGCTCACAGATGCTGTGGATGCGGACACAGCTTCGCGACTATGGGTACAATCTGAATAATATACCCATATATAGTGATAGTCAGAGTGCAATCGCCATTACTTGCAATCCTGTTCATCATTCACGCACAAAACACATAGACATTAGATATCATTTTATCAAAGATCACATAGAAAAAGGCACGATAGAGATGTACTTTGTGAACACGGAGTTTCAACTAGCCGACATTTTCACCAAGGCATTGGATGAGAAACGATTTCAATTCCTTATCGGAAAATTAGGCATGTTGAATCTTCCGTAATATGTGCATTACCTGATCTTCTGTGCTATCACATGCTCTATTCTATGTGCTTTCTATGCTTATTTGTTCTTATCTTGCGTGATAAAAATAAATATAAAAAAAATAATAATAACATATATATTTCTATATATAATATAAAGGGGTATGACGAAATCCTTTAGGATGCTTTGATCTAAAGTCACTTTGAATTTTACCCCGACATGCGATCGATTTAATTGCTTAATTTTGTCAATCTAAGTCGCATTCTTGTGTCTAAAGGTCATTAGGTTGCTCCACTAGACACAAAGCCACTATAAATGTAAGGATTCAAGCCTTGTTATTTTTTTCTTACTTTGGATCTATTTCTCGAGTGAGTCACAGTCCATCATTGCTTGTCTTAACTAGTGATACTTGGCTTCATACTCATCTTGCGTTAGATCGTTAGGAAAATGATAAGGGAGTTTAGGATATTCCTCATTCGGCCTTATATAAGTTTCCCCACTTTAGCCCTTAGTCATCCACTTTGAGCCTTCTCCGACGTCCTTTTCTTCATTTAAAACCCATTCCAACTTTCAACCGAACTTTATACTCTTCGAATGGTTGTTCAAACGAGAAAAGGAGGAGGAGATAACAAAAGAAAAAGTAAAATGATGACAAAAGAAGGCATTGCTCAACGCGCAAAAATCAGACCAAAGGAACCGGCCTTCCGACTACCTTGTAGAAAGTGGCATGGATCCTGCTGTGAACTTCTCCAACGATAATCTCGTACGCTCGTCAGAACGGCTGGAAGAGGAGCACCACGAAGTGAACTTCTCCAACGATAATCCGGTCTTATATCGGGAAACGAGAAGAGGAGTGCAGCCTCGGGTACGAATTCCATAACCGAGAACTTCTCCAAATTGATAATCTCTGAAACCTCAATAGGGATTAAGAGAAGAGGAGCTCAGTATCGGCCCGAGAACCAACAAGAAGAACTTCGCCTACGAATCTCCTAGAGCCTCATGGAGAAGCGGAGCTTCAGCTTGAGCATAACATAAAAAGGGATAGTTCTTAAAAGAAAAAAGAGGGAGAAAAGATTGAAAAGAAGAAAGACGCCGAAAAAAAGGAGACGGACGTAGAATTAGAAGATGATGAAGAGATAAGCTCACTTCCCTTTAAATTCCTTCCATTCTAAGTCCTAGCCAAATTATAACCCTTACAACCCTTTGATTCCACATAGACGGTCTCTCGCTTAGGTGAAATGATTAAAAATGCCTCGATCACAGGTAAATTGACTAAAAATTGCTTGTGTTGACTTGAGTGATAAAAATATAAAAATCCCAAGATAGCTAATTAAGAGCAAGAGCGAACCTAGTGAGAGTTGTCGAAATGGACCAGTCTATGGACTTAGACTTTAGTTTGACGACATGACTTGACGGCAATTTCTTCTTTCAAATGTCTCGTAAAATTTTAGGCGTGACGATTGATCGAAGCAAAATAATCTGACCCCATAAATAAAAAGAAAAAAGAAAAAAATAAATAAAAAAATATATATATACATATATATAATAATAAATAAATGATAAATAATAAAATTCGCACATTTTGACATGAAATATTATAGTATATCGGACATTCTAAATGCAATTATAGATTTCATTGGTACTGAATTGTTTAAATGCGATACATTTCTCATTGCTTCTACCCTCACACAAAACTTTAAAGTACATGTTTTCGGGGACCATGTATACATACTTACTTGGTAAAATTTGTGTGTTATATGCTGGTGACTTGAATTGATTTAAATATGACTGCATAATTAGTCAATTCTTGTGCATCATTTGAGGGGGAGCAAGTATAAAAATCGTGGTTTAGCTCCAAATATTTTTGACGTTTTTCTCTGAGTATTTCAGATCTCTCAAATTAAGAAGTAAGACGTCGACACTACAAAGAGAGGAGCTAGACACAAGACCAGATATTTCAAAGATAACATTGCCAAAATTAATTGTTGATTAACTCCATTACTACTAACGTTTATCTCTAAGTGGTACAGATTTTTCAATTTATGCCAGGGGAGCTAGACGTTACTACACAGAAAAAATACAGGGAGTTAATTGCATTTATTTTAATTACTAAGGGGGAGTCTTACATTGGGTTTTATTTTGAAATAGGGGACCATCTGAAATTTCTTAGAGAACTTACCATCGAGAAACTGGATATTTGAATTAATTCGCAATCTAAAGTTTCTCGATCGTAAACAGTGTCGGGATTGATTTTGATTAACTGCGATAATTTGCGATCGAAAAATTAGAATTTTTCGTGTGCAAATAGTAATTGGCCTGATCCCTTATATCGCAAAATGTCAAATCACAAGCCCGGCAACAAATTAATGCTAGTTAATAAAAGTTTAACTATTGTCAGTCGAAAACTTTTTTCTCACGCAAAACCTAATCGACAGAAATTCTCTCACGCAAAACTTTCTCAGACGATACAAAATCCTTCAAAAATCTTCTAATTTTTCACTTCAAATCGTCTGATTAAGGTAGAAATTCGATTCAGTTAACGATTGCGAATGTTATAACTTGATTTGCATTTACATTCTGTAGTTTTTCGCATGATTAGTTAAGATTTTTCGACTGTTCTTCAAAAACGATTTAAACGTATACTGTTTCAGTAAATCTAGGCATGTTTCTTGGATTTTCTGAGTTAAATGCCTGATTGTTTAGATAGATTCGATGTCTTTGATGAAACAGACAGCGTAAGTCGTTGGAAAATTTCCATCTGTGATGATAAAATGAGTTTCGATGAAACTGGGTTCTTTGAAGGTTTGAAGCTGTCGAAGAACTTTGTCGATCGCAAATAGATTTAATTGAATTTCAATTCAATCGAGATACTATTTGTGTCGATTTAGTTTTCGATCGCAAAATTTTGATTTAGTCATCAAGATAGAAAATTTTGACCGAAAAAAAATTACTTACCATCGAGAAATCTAATTAGGAATTTTTGAGAGCGAAAAACTTAAGCACTGATTAGACAATTTAGATGCAAATTTTATCGAGCGTAAAACTTACTATCGCAAAATAGAATTTTCGATTTAATTTCAATTTGGTCGAAAAAAATTCATCTGCGAAAAATATATTTTTCAACACTTAATTTTATTTTCGATCGTAAAATTCGCCGCTTAGGACACAATTGATCGAAAATTTTCTCGAGGTTTGACTAGTCTTTCGTTGACTAATTTTTTGATAAAAATATATCGCAGCGAAAAACTTCTACTTTCAATCGAAAATCACATTCCGCTCGACAAATTTCAAATCGAAAAATTTTATTCAATCGAGGAAAATTTTTCGATAGTAAATTTACCTGAGACGTAATTTCTCGATCGTAAATTTACACGGAATTTTTCTCGATCGTAAAATTGATCGACTACAGTCTAGATTTCAACTTCAACACTTAGAAAATTTTTCTCTAAGTCTTTTACACTGTAGCGAAAATTAGCGAATAAAATTTCTCGATCGAAAAATGACACGGAAACGTTACAATTGAAATCATGCATAGGAAATCATTTTCAAAATCAATTTTATCGAGCGAAAATTTTCTCGGCATGAACAGTGTCCTTTTTCACGAGTCAACACTTAGAAAATTTCGAACTATTTTTCACGCGATTTATACTTCATTCGAAATTACATTCATGCCATTACGATTTTCCAAAATTGAGCATATACTATGCAGTTGATATGATTTCAATTCAAAATTCATCGAACATGCTATTACTTGCGATATTACTATAGTTTGATGAAATTTATTCATACTTCGACTGAAAATAAAATTGAACTAATGAACTTTTATATATCTTATATTTCAGATGGATCGTTACCCAAGATACAACCACATATATGATCACAACCTTTATCTAAAGGTTCAAGATACGAACTTCTAGCTCGATCTGAGCACATTTCGGTGCCCGGACGAGATCATCGTATCCATCCTCAGAGGAAGGCCGGATTGGATGAGGAGAGTCCTAGCTGCTTGAAGCCCGGTTTTGTGTGTAACAAGCCGTTTGAATAGCTTCGCCCCAAAGAGAATGAGGAAGGCCGGATTGGATGAGGAGAGTCCTAGCTGCTTCAACTAATGTCCTATTTTTACGCTCAACGACACCATTCTGTTCCGGTGTCTTCACAGCTGAGAACTGCTGGGTGATGCCCTGAGTGGCATAGAAATCACTGAGCTTCTTGTTCTTAAACTCAGTTCCGTTGTCAGTTCTGATAATCCGAACCTTCTGTTGATGAAGAGTTTGGGACGTAACAACAAACTCGATGATTATATCAGGAACTTCATCCTTTGTACGAATGAGTTTCGTCCACGTGTAGCGTGAAAAATCGGCGACAATGACAAGAATATACCGTCTTCCTCCGAGTGTGGCCGTAGGCATTGGGCCACATAGATCCATGTGTAAGAGCTCGAGGAGAAGCTTAGAGGACGGTGTTTCCTTGGAGATGTGAGACGATCGCTTCATCTTCCCCAATTCACAGGCAGAGCAGAGGTGTTCCTTATGATATGTCAGTTGGGGTAGACCGTTGACGAGTTTATTCTGACGCAGTTTGTTCGGTCTTGAAATTGAGATGGGAAGGACGCCGGTGCCATAGATCGTTCAACTTGGGTGCGGCTCGAGAGAGAAGGCATATTGGTCGAGAGGTCGTAAGATTGAGTACGTAAAGGTGAGACGTGCGCGTTCCAGAAAGAAGAGGCTGTTCCGAGGCATCTATAATGCTGCAGATGTCAGATTCGAAGAGAACCTTGTATCCTTTGTCGCAGAAATGACCAATGCTGAAGAGATTGTAGCTCAAACCCTCGACATAAGAGATTCCCTTAATCGTCAGTTTGTCATGGACGAGATCACCAGTTCCGAGAATTGGCGCCATTTGACTGTTTCCGAAGGAGACCCTACCGAGATAGCGCTCGGAGAAGTTGCTCAACAGCTCCTTGTTCCCCGTCATGTGTGTGGAGCAACCCGAGTCTAGATACCACACATGACAGACCTACAATCATCAGCAAACGTTGGGTCCCCGTTTACAGACGGGCCTTCTTGTGAAATAAGTAAAATTTTCATGCGCTTAAAGGGAAATGTGGTTTCTAAATCAGATTGTGTCGGTTCTAGTTTAGCTTTCCCTTTGTCATTTGTTTGATGAGGCGGGATTATGGTTTTTCTAACCCATATTTTCCTAACTTGTGCTTGCATGTATGGTGCCTTATACATGTATTGGCGTGGGGGATGCGGTTGTTGTTTTCGTGCTTCGTTTTTGGTCGCCTTTGGCTTGCGAGCAGTAGATGAGTTTGCGTTTGACGACGAAAGACGTTTTCGCTTAACCTTAGGTTTTGGCGAGATGGTAGAATTCAAAGACGTCGTAGAGGAGGTTCTCTTGCGTGGTCGGAGTTTGGCGTGTTCATGTGTTTCATATTCATGAAAGCGTGGGAGAACAAAGTCATTGCAGCAGCACATAGACATAAGCTTGGAAAAAGAAAGATAAGTTTTGGCAACATAATTGTCTGTGACCTTAGGATATTGGGATTCAGTACATAAAGAGGAAAGACGAATATAGGATGGTCTTTTCTTCTTGTCATCGAAGAGCGGGTTCTCCTTTATTTCATACGAACTCCCTTCCAGAGACGTCGAACTCACATTCCCTGTATCCATAAGAATACGCGAGTTAGTGTTAGAACATGTGTTAGCTTCAGGAGTCATCTTCGCCGTCCTCTTACATTTACATGTTTGAGAATCGGGTACTTGACTCGACGTAGAAGGTTTGTTCGTATTGTGAAATTGCTCTAGGGTAAAGATTTTGTTAAGTAGATCTTCTCGCGCTTTTGCAAAGGCTTTCCGCTCTACTTCTATGGTTCGTTCTAGATCTGCTATGATCAGGAGTTTCTCTGGGACATAGATGCGAGAGAGTGCTTCTCGAAAAGCGATTTCCTGTTCTTCGGTTGGGAACTGAGACTTGATGTCTTCAGAGAGTGAAGGATTTTTAGTCTTATCTAGCATTCAAGTCCGTGTAGTCGTACGCGATTTCTGCCCAGAGAATGTTCTGTCCCTTTTTTCTTCCGAAAGGACAACGGAGGAGGATCTTACAAACGGCATGAGCTGTGGTACCCTTCTTCGTTTGTAGGAATGATGTACTGTACATGTTATACCTTTTAACAATTAGCGGCGTTGGATCGCAGTTGCTGGCCAGGCCGATTCCCATCCGGGCGTCGTAGAATTCTGTTTCAACTGGTTGGTTCAATAGGCATAAGATGTGTGCGGCCTTTTCCTGAGGTGGAGTTGCTCTTCAAGTTCTTTCACCTTGCGGTATAGCCTAACTCTTTCCTTCGTAAGCAGTTCATATTGGGAGGCCGTCAGGAGGCGAGAAGTTTCACATGAACTGATGGCTACTAAGTCTCACTTTGTTTGTTCTTGCTTTGCAGACGTTTGACTAACGCTTCAGAGGCCATTAGACGTTCGTTTGCACAAGCGAGCTCTTCTACTTTTAGACTAAGTAAGGCATAGTTGTTTTCAAATTTTAGCTTAAGTTCATTATAATCCTTAGCATCTACGATGGGTTTGTTAATGGTGTGTCGGTGATTAAACACATCATCGAGTTGTGAGATTCGTACCTCAGACTCGGCGTTACCCATCTCTTAGCTGTGTTCTCATCGGTGTTACCCATCTCCTCGTCCTCGTCCTGTTCGACCAGCCTTGCCATGCAGCAATCTTCATCCTTAGGCTCCTCGTCTTCTGAAGTGTCGTTCACCCACTCTCAGCCTCTTCAGTGAGAAGAACTTTCTCACTTTCCATTTTGCGGGTCAATCTGGCCTTACGGTCGTAGTAGCCAGAGTCCTTGACGCGTGGTGCGTGGCATTCCCTGGCAAAGTGGCCTGACTTTCCACATCGAAAGCACTTCACAGACTTTAGAGGTGCTGATTCCTCCTCTTTCTTTGTTGGTTTAGCTTCCTCCGTGGGAGTGGTCTTTTTGGTGCCCTAAAGGTTCTTTGGCGATTGGAGGAGGATGAGGATTTTTTTTCCGATCTTCTTTGAGACCAACTTAGTGAGCATTGCCAGTTGCTTGCGTAGATCACGAACATCTTCATCAGATTCTGTATCAGCTTCGGATCCTGAAGTGGTGTCAGATACAGCAGCTGGTAGCTTCCCTTTGTTCTGTTTGGTTTTAGTGATGGAAGGTCGTTCATTGGTCTTGTTCGAGAGGAGGCAAGTGGGTCGACTCGAGTGTTGGTGGACTGAGGTTGCACGTTAGGAGCATAGGTAGACAGACTGTCGTAGAGAGCATGGATGGATGTGTTAGAGAGGTCCTTACTCTGAATCATCATCACTATTGCATTGCCCCAATGTGGTTTGAGGCTACCAAGGAAGCGGTTGTTGATATCGAATTTGTCCCTCGAGATCCTGGCTTTCTTGAGTTCATTGATGACCTTCAAGTATCGGAGGTATGTGTCACGCAGTTCCTCTCCTTCATAGGCCTGGAAATTTCATACTGCGAGAGACATGCTGATTTCCTCCCTTGAGCACTCTCAGTTGTGCCTGCCATAATTTCCACGAGTCATCCCATATTTCCTTAGCAGTTGTGCAGCACTCAATGTGAGCGTAGACCTCGTTTCCCATAGCCTGGAAGAGATATCCTTTAGCAGTCTCATCGGCCTGTACGCGAGCCTGTTCATCCTCATTAATGGGACCTCTTGGAGTGCGGCGTTCATCCATGGGAGGGTTTGCGTTTGGCTGTGCAGGATGATTGTCCAGAACTGTGCTGGGCCGTTGAAGATGGAGTCCAGAAGGTATTGAGAGAGTGGTGCGCCTTTGTTCCTGATGAACGTGAGGAACCGGTTTGTCCATATGCTGTAGTCGCCTTGTCGCAGCATCGGAGGCCTGGTGTCGGATCCCACTGTTGAGATGTCATTCGTGGTAGACATGGTTGGTGCAGTCGAATCGTCCGTGGTTTTGATCTTGTATAGATAAGAGAGTTAGTAACGAACGAGATGAGAAATATGAGTTTAACGTGTAGAGCTTTGAGAAGAAAATTGTTTAAAGAATTTCTTAGAACTAAGTGAGCGTGTGTGATGGTCGATAATGTATGAAGGGAAAAATATATCTTGAAATTAGGAGAAGTTCTAGAAATTTAAAAACGAGATTTGAGGCGAGAAAAATATTTTATGTCAAAAGTGGTCTAGGGTGATAGGACTAAAGTGTAAGGATCAAATCTTAAATAAATTGAGAAAGATTTAACTCGAGAAAATTTTAACCTAGAAAAATTTAACACGTTAGAAATTCGCAAGTTGAAGAGACGTGATTGTATGGCGAACTATCCGAGAATTTGTGTGTTGAGAAATTTCAGTGTTTGTGCGTTTTAAAGAGGAATTCTCGGAAGAAAAATTCTCAGTTGGAAAATTTCTCGGATTTTAAAGTTTCGCATGAAAATTTCGCAAGTTGAGAATTTTAAAGCTTCGCAAGAAAATTTCGCAAGTTATAAGAATTTCGCATCGAGAGTTGAAGTGTGGTTTTGAAAGACTTTCTCAGTTTCAAAAATTTTGACTTAGAAATATTTCTTAGCTTTTGAAAGTGAGCAGTTGAGAAAATTCTTGAGATGAAATTTCGCAAGTTATGAAAATTTCGCGGTTTAAATAAATTCTTGAAATGAGATTTCTCGCATATGGAATTTCTCGGATTATGAAGAGTAAGCAAATTTCGCAGATGAAAGTTTCTCGGATTTTGAAAGTAAACAGTTGCGAAAAATGCTGTATAAGTGAAAGTTTCGCGGTTTAAAAAATTCTCGGATTTTGAAAGTAGGCAGTTGCGAAAAAATGCAGTATAAGTGAAAGTTTCGCGGTTTAAATTTTCTCGGGTTTTGAACATAGGCAGTTGCGAAAAATGCAGTATAAGTGAAAGTTTCGCGGTTTTAGATAAATTCTCGGGATCAACTTTCGCGGATATGGAAATTTCGCGGACTTGAACGATTAGCACAAAATTTCGCGGTCAAGAACGATCTTAGTACTGTTCCATTGCTTTCACGCGTTTTGCCAGAAAATCGTCCCGTTCTTGCTCAAATCTCATCCAAAATCGCTCAAACTTGATCCTAAACTTCAGATATTCTTAACACATAATCGATCGATTTGTGAGCTAAAAACAACAAGAAATAGGTCAAATCGACCAAAACAGAGAATGGCCGAGATGTCCTTTTCTGAAAAGATTTTGCTTCAATCTTGCTCAAAACTCGTTAAAACTGATCCAAAGGTGTTTTAAAAACATCTTAGGCATAGAATCGATCTGGGGGAAGGTTTTAAACACAAAAACAAAGCATAAATACCCCAAACGAGCTCAAAATGCCCGAAAGTGATTTTTATCCAAAACACCTCTGATCTTTCTTGGAATCGAACGAAACTGGATTCAAATCAATGCAGATCGATCGACGTTTGCTCTGATACCACTTGTTGGTCCCGAAAGCACCAAACAAGGAATCAAAGAGGCTTTGATGGAATGAAAAAGGGAGATTTCTCACCTTCAAGTGTGTGTAGTGTGTGAAAACTAGGGTTAGCCTTTTGATCTTTGATTAATTTTTCAAATGGAGTTGGTAAAACCTTATATACCACATTAACCCTAGGTATATTAAGGCCCAAACACCAAATATTAAATAATTACATTCAAGTCCAAAGCCCAAGCTAAAAGGTTAATTACAAAATTAATCCCAAGACTTAAACTATTGACACAATCACTAAATATCCTAACAGTATAGGTTAACGTCCTATGAGGTAATTGGAGAACGACGATTGCAAAGCCTTCGGCCGAAGCTTGGAAAGCTCGCTCGTATTAGATACGGAGCAGAGTTTAAATAATCGGTTGTGTCTCAATTATAACATAGAGTTGGGTTAGTGAGTTTGACATTTACATGGCTCTCACCTAACCGGACGCAAGTGAAAGGCGTAAGATGTATTTAAATGTATACACTATAGTCGGTTCGCCCGAATTTCGATTGGATCAAAATTCATTCTCAACTGGGATCTGTCCGTACCGCGGATTGGCTAGGCGAATACCAGGACTCGTGGATTCCTCCCGTGCCAGTTGAGACGGACCTAGAGAGTCGCGCTTAAAAATGGTAATGAACTTGAACGAAAACGGCGGGCTTTTCTCTAGAACCTAACGAATGAGATTCGTTGAGGTAGTGGCATAGTTGATACGAGGTGTCGATGATTTAGTTAAATTCCGGTGACGGTCACGGGAATAATTAGGACTTGAGATTGTGTTAAGTGTTTAATTAATTAACTAAATGAGGCTCGATTGTAATTAAAATAATTAGATTGATTTAATTATTTTATTACTTAAAATTGAGGGACTAAATTAAGAATTTAGAAACCTCGGGAGTCAAATTGGGAATTACTTGAAATTTTGTATGGTCTTGGACATGTGGAGAATTCCATGGCTTGCCACATAGCAGGGTGGCAAGTGACTCACTTTGAAGATGCATGACAAGTGTTGTAGAAATATTATAAACAAAGTTAGTGGAATTTTACTACATGAAATAACATGACACCTAACTTGCTTACTAAGATAGTAACACATGGTACTTAAGTAAGAAGCATGCAATGTGAGTGAGTTTTCTAAGCTTGAGAACTTGGTACATGCTCTCAACACCTCAACAATAAAAGAGAACTAGAAAAAAGTGAGTTTAGGTTTTGAACTTCTCAAGCCACGTCAAGCTACGGGATCGTTTGACGAGTCCCGACGCCCAAACCGAACTGCGCTAGCCATCGGGAGCAGTCTCGGAGGTTCGATCAAGGTCATACCGGCGTGACAATCTAGCCCGGAGGCCCCAGGAACCAGACGAGGCGTAGCGACGTCCATCCGAGGTAAAATCACGTTCATCGACGGTATGTTTCGAATCCTACTGATTTGATTTTACGAAAAATACCAAACGATATCGGAATGATTCGAAAGATCCCTTGTTACGATCGTTGGGAAGTGTAGAATCAATCTGTAAAATTTGGTATTGATCTAAAATCATTTCAATTGTCAAACTGTCAAAAGACGGCAGACTGCCGCTTTAGTCGAATTGATAATTTCGAACCACAGATTTGATTTTGCGAAAAATACCAAACAACATCGGATTGATTCGAAAGACCCCTCGTTGCGATCTTCGGGAAGTGTAGAATCAATCTGGAAATTTGGTATCGATCGGAAATCGTTTCGGTTGCCAAATAGTCAAAACACTGTCGGCTGCCGCTTTGTTCGAACTAGTTTGGAATGAATTATTAATTCTAAAAATTTATATCAAATTCAAATCTGAGAAGTTCGGATTAGACGTGGTCCCCTGAGGCTCATGGAAGTATCTTGAGCCCTCGGGAGAAGCCGAAGGGCGCTAGGTCGAATTTAGATTTTGAAAATCGAAAATTCGGCACCCTATGCCGCTCGGTTCAAAACGCGCTTCCGCTATTGCCACGTTGCGCTGTTCGGGGGCCGGCGTCAATTAATCGGACCTACCCCAACAGTGGTATCAGAGCTACTGCTCATGCATGGTTCGACCATAGGCCTCGAAAGCCGATGTGGCGAACGAACGGTCGACCGTAGTTTGGAGACTATCGTCGCCCGTGACGTCGGTCGGGCACCCTGCGTCATGCGTCAAATTCTATGTTGCATGTTTTATGTGGGTCATTTACGCGGGCTTAGGTTCTAACCGGGTTATTTGTTTAAGGGCCGTTTACTGCCCCCCGGTATGTACATGGATTACGGGTTGTTCGGGAAATAATTCCCCCCGTGTTGTATTTTATCGCTTTATTAGATAAGTTAGATAAAATGACGGCATTCGACACAAGGCGAGATTGGAGGGTTCAATGACCCGCGTGACGACGAGTCGACGTTTGGAGATCAAGACCCCGTCGTTTTACGACCCATGTAATAGGACCAGTTTAGAAATAGCCCGCGCATTCGTCCATTTAAATTGCTTTCTAGGGTTAGGAATTTAATTAACGCATTTATGTGCTCGTGCTTAATTTTAATTTGCTATGAGAACACAAACTCCCATAAAATACTATGTGAGTAAAGGGATTGGATGTCCTGTCTTCTATCAAGCTCGGGTTAAGTTGTTACGAAACCTAAATGCAGGTTTGGTTTCGGGTATGCCGGCGCCTTGCATTTGTTTTCGTTTCGATTTGCTCGTGTGCGTTAGCGCCGCTCGCCAAACCCACTGTGTGGTAAAACATACGGTTCAAGTGTGCGTTTTTGAGCAAAGTTGATAGGTCGCACTTAGACAGTCACACCGCCTTGTTCCGGATTTGCCGGCGGGGGTCCCTGACTGAGACAAAGATAGTTGAGACATTCGACGAAGTCGGATTCGTGCGGAGCACGACTTCGTGGGCCGCCGCAACCAATAAAACGACAGAGGTTGAGGTTTGCATCCGCCCGGCGGACATCAACTCCACTATCGAAGTTATCAACGAAACTTCCAACATCCAATGGGAGAAAATGGTGTTTATGAAAAGATAGTGGGAGTCAAACGGAATAGAAGTCCTTGTTCGCGTTTGATGATCTATACAAATGGCTTAATATGCTTTTTATTTTCTGCAGCTTTTTCTCTCAGCGTTAATTATGTCTACGCTTTAAACATACTGCTCAAGGAGAATAGTTGACTGGGTCGAACTATTCAGACTAGCTTCGCAACCTGAGGATTTTCCTTCAGATTGAGAACCTAGTGTATATCCTTGACTCCGAGTTGCCACCGGCCCCAGGGGCGCAGGAAACCGAGCAGGGTCGTGCCGCTTATGACAAGTGACTACGCGACGAGCAGCTCGTAAAGGCTCATGTCCTCGGATCGATGAGTAACACGCTACAGCATAGCCATGAGGTATGGCTGACGCTCGGCGCGATGGTTCAGTATCTGAAAGAGCTTTATGGTGAGACGTCAAGGACAGCTCGCTATGCGGCTTCATCGCACTCTTTCGATCGAGGATGTCTGAGGTGAGAACGTCGGCGAACATGTTATGAACATGATCGCCATGATCGAGAGGTTGGAGAGTCTCAATTTCCGATTTGATCGGGAATTACAAAATGACTCATCTTGCAGTCTCTCCCTCCGTCCTTCAACGCGTTCATTGTGAACTATCATCTGAACGGTATGACGCTGACGCTTCCTGATTTGATGAATCAGTTAGCAAAGGCTCAAGGTCAGATGAAGAGGGCAAAGCAGACTGCACTTGTCGCCACCTCTTCGAAGCCCAAGAAAGGCAAAAAGAAGAAGGGCAACAGCTCAAGCCAACAGGAAGGTTTCTAAGAAGAACAAATCTTCTGGGAAATCTAAGCAGACCGTTGTAAAGCCACGGAAGGTGTCTGCATGGGGGTGCGCTTGGCCATTGGAAGCGGGACTGTCCGAAGCTCAAGGGAGCAGCTGCGTCAGGTATGGAACTTAACATTTTAGAAATAGTTTGTTCTACATCTCTATACTCTACTTCCTGGATATTGATTCGGGAGCTAGTACTCACATTTGTGTTCCACGCAGGGTCTGGGACCAAGTAGAAGCGCTTGGGGAGCGGGAGATCGAGGTCAGAGTCGGTAGCGGGATAGTCTCTCGGCACACCGTCGGATCGAGATCTCTTACTTTGTTCTCTGGGCATGTGTTGCGTTTGTACGATTGTCTTGTACTCCCGAGGGGTTTTAAGAACATCGTCTCCATTCCTGTTTTGAGCAGGAATGGTTATGTATTTAACTTTAATAAAAATACATGCCACATTATGTATCGAAAGAAAAATGTGGGCAACGCGACACTTTTTAATGGTTTGTACTATTTAAATACCCAAAACGACGTATCTGTGAATACTATCACAAATAAACGAAAGTCAGGAATAAATGCGAGGTACCTGTGGCATCTTCGATTAGGGCATACTGGAGAACGCAAGATCCACGAGTTAGAGAAAATGGATTTTGAAACCGTTGGGGTCAGATCCCTATCCGACTTGTGAGTCGTGCCTCCAAGGTAAAATGACTCGATCACCCTTCCCAGGGACATTTAATAGAGCCACAGAAATTATCGGTTTGATTCACACGGACGTCTGCGGGCCATTCAATGTGAAGGCTCGAGGTGACTTCCACTATTTTATTACCTTCACGGATGATCACAGTCGTTACGGACTCGTGTATCTGATGAGGTATAAAGCTGATGCTCTTGAAAGGTTCAAGGAGTATAAGGCATTGGTGGAAAAGCAAACGTCAAAACTCATTAAAGCCATTCGATCGGATCGAGGAGGCGAGTAACATGAGTGTCGAGTTTGACCAGTTCTTGAAAGAGAATGGTATATTATCACAGATGACTCCGCCCGGTACGCCACACGTTGAATGGCGTGGCCGAACGTAGAAACCGAACTTTATTAGATATGGTTCGTTCTATGTTAAGCTATATAGATTTGCCGATGTCATTGTGGGGACACGCGCTTTTGACAGCGGCGTATACCATAAACCGGTGTCCCTCAAAGTCTGTTAACGGCATTCCCTGAGATATGAACTGGTAGTTTACCCAGCTTATCACATATTAGGATTTGGGTTGCCCCGCTGTTAGGAATATTTTATAGTGTTCAATTTCATTGTGTTTATCTTAGTTGGCTTGTATTTAATTAACTTTGGGCTAGTTTGTAATATTCTAGTTCTTAGTTACTAGGGTATAATATACCAACTAATGTGGTATATATA